>BNST01001040.1:0-55857 GCA_019650275.1 Xylocarpus granatum
TTCTTAATCATTAAGCCACATTTTTCTTTCACCGAAGCGTAATTTGGCTTCTTATAATCATGGAGCCATTTTTGACTTATCATCAAAAGAAGTTTTGTGTTTACTTAATCATGCTAAATTCTCTACTGTTATCCTTCAGTTCGGCTTTGTCCAATCCAAGGCAAATACTTCCCCCTTTTTTATATCACAAGGGCAGTTAATCCAATCTAAGGCAAACACTTCTCTCTTTTTATATCACAAGGGCAGTTCATCCACTGCATTACTTATGTATGTGGATGATATTATTATTACTAGCAACAACATCACACACGCTACTATGGAGCAGAATCATGAATTAGCATTATACAATAGTGATTTCCTCGATAATCTCATTACTTACCGTCGTCTAGTTGGGAGACTCGTGTATTTAACCATCACTCAACCAGAGCTTTGCTATTCAGTCCACATTCTTCCTCAATTCATGAATCAACCACGACATGGACCTTAGGTAGTTGCCTTTCGGATCTTACACTACCTCAAGTCTACTCAAAGTCAAGGTGATTCAAACTAGATTGGTTGTCCTCTCACACGCCGTTCCATTACTAGTTATCTTATTTTTCTTAGTTGTTCCCCCATTTCTTAGAAAACCAAGGAGCAAACTGTTGTATCTTACTCTTTCGCTGAAGCTGAATATCATTCTATGGCTACTACTGCTTGTGAAATCATTTGGCTTCGTACCCTGATTAATGATTTGATGTTTAATCATCCTTTGCTGATTCAACTTCATTGTGACAATCGAGCTACATCACATATTACTACTAATTCTGTTATTCATGAGTGCAGGAAACAAATAGAAATTTACTGTCAATTCGCGATTGCTTCAAATCTGGCTCCATTGCTACATTGTATGTCTCTTCAAATCTTCAACTTATTGACGCCTTCACTAAAGCAATAGGCAATCACCAGTTTCACAACCTTGTTGGCAAGTTGGGCATTCGTAATCTTCATGCTCCAACTTGAGGGGGAATATTGGAAGAAATCAATTATTCTCAACTGTCAATATTTACATTCCATATTTAACTTAGATATCTTTAATATTTGCATTCCATGTTTAGCTTTAATATCTTAGATATGTATCATATTTTGTATCATTTTATATCCTTGATTTAAGGGATAATTAAAGCTCTTTCTTGTATAGAAACTTGTTCACCAATAATGAAAGATAAGAGGTGTTTTTCGCATCTATCTTTTTGTTTCGGTCAAAAACCATTCCATATGCAACATTAAATATATTCTATCTTCAACTTACTTTCTTATGTACCCATTTGGTTGCTCAACGTGGTTTGGATTGACAAGCATGAGCATCCTGATTAAAGCAAGGCAGAAAGGAAGCGCCTGTGCAGGATTCTAGACTGCCAACATTTGTCTGCAGAGGTACGTGCCCATGCTGTGAAAAACGATCGGCTACCATTGAGAACAGTGGTGCAACTCCTCTTCTTTGAACAGAAGACCGGTTCCAGGGCAACTGGCCATAAAATGACACCTCATGAACCAATCTCGAGAGAAAAGCAGATACCAGCCACTGAACATGGCATGAGTAAGCTACAAGTGAGTCCACAAGAAGGATTCGGTGGGAGATAAATCGAAGGGCTCAAGAAAGAGTATAATTCCTGAAAAGCAACGAAGCACATCAAAAAGTGAAGACGTCAGATGGAAAGTTGCTGGTAGAATCGGAAAGATTGAGGTGGTAAGGGGAGACACTGATCAATATGTCCAATACAGAGAAGTGAAAAGAAACTAGAAGAGGTGAATACTGGAAGTAAGTGGGATATTCCAAGGAAAACAGTAATACAAAAAAGAAGTAAGCCGGAGCATGGACATGATGACAAAGGGAGAGACAGATATAGCGGAGCCTTCTGTTTCTCGTTACAAACTGTATTTTTGGTAGAAAATAATTATTAATTTTGTTAACCAAACAGATTTTAATGTTTGTCAATAAACGAAAACGTAGTACAGTAATAAATTTATAATGACCTAAATTAATCAATTTTTCTTGGGATTTTCTTCTACTCCACTGACCATGGTTTTGTATTTGACGACGAATCCTCGTAATAAAAACGTTATGCGATCCTTCCCTGCACTCTGCCCTGAAATTTATTGGGAACAAAAAAGTGAAATTTACAAGCGTTCAATTAATCTGCTATGGATGTATAACGAAGATGTGAAAATTTTTGTAAGCGGATAATGCTAAAAAGCACCAACAATTTCCCTCGCTACATCTTCTGCATTGCGTTCAATCAATGTATTTAGGAATATGCAGGGTGCATTTAGCTTACTCTCTCTATGCTGCCCGTGTTTGCTCTAAGAAGAGTGCTCGAGCTTAGCCCAACCCAACTGACATTGCTGAGTGATCCTAGGCACCCCCTCTATTTCGTAAAACACCGACGTCTGGCAGTAAAAGCTTGTACCTTATTGAGAAACAGGTGTCAACAGGAACAAATTGGGATGTACATAAACGTACTCATTAATTGCTCTGTAGTCGCGTAATTTGTATTTTAAAGGGTTAGCCCGAGAGATTGACTGTGAGCTTTATAAAATATGCCCATCTAAGACACATGAACAATGCGCATCCACGCACTCACGGATTTATTGACTTTCGGTTCGTGATTCAGAGTAAGCAATTCTCCGATGGCTGCGTTTTAAATCCTATTAATCGTTCATGAACGAGGTTTAGTTGCTTTTAAGCATTTAAATATTGGACTAATTAATTGCCAGAAATAATTTAATTTGAGATTTTGATTTACATATTCAGCTCAGCAGGGAGGCCCCAAGCCCGAAACAAGAAATATTGAGCACAATGCAAATCTGTGACGCGAGAAACATGAATCTGTAACATCACATGTCATACTTCTAAAGGTTGGCTGGCATCATCAGCATCCGCGCTTCTCTATTAGATTTGCATCACCCACAAAGGCATATATAGAAGGCAGTATCTCACCCGGGTCGAGATCTGAGGCCGGTGCGGCAACCCATTGATCCACCGGTTAGCTTGTTAATTGTAAACTCTCCGTTCCTTCTTGACTCGCCTTCAGTCTTGATGGCTGCCAAGAAGCAAGATGCCGGTCGATTCTGTAATACCGGATAAAGGTCATGGTCCTTTGTAAAGTCTCAACATGTTACTTCAAAACAATAATAATAATAATAATCTATTGTATCTCCTGCTTCTTCGAAACAAAAGCAAAACCAAAAAACAGAAGCAATTTAAGTTAGTAAACAGCATCTGGCAAATGCTAGCTAGCATCAACACCGCTCTCCCTCAATTTACAGCCATGTTCCATTCTCCATGCATGCATTGCCTTCTGAATCAGAGTAAAAAAAAGATTCTCAAAAATCAAAACTGCTGCAACTGGGAATGTAAAATTAATATTATCACATTTTGCGAGGGAAGATTTAACTTTGATGAGGAAAAATGATCTGCAGAGTGGGCAGGTAAATTGATTACAATCTAGCCATTTTTCAATCCAATCCATGTGGAAGACATGCCCACATCTACTGAGTCTGCTCACAACATCTTCATTCTCGAAGTCCATCAAGCAAACGGAGCACATTTCTTCCACTTTGATGCTGCAGCCGCAGTACTTGTTCAAATATTCAAACCCGCTCACTGAAAGATGTGCTGTAACCCGGAAACTCTCCTCTGGCTGATATTTGAGAAAAATGAAAGAGACTATTCGGAGAATAGCTCTTTTCAGGTTAAGTAATGGGATCAGAATACAAGTAAAGAAAACAACGGCAGCTGTGCGCAAACGCGACTGAGAATGCACTAAACAAATCATCTTGCTTGCTGCAACTCTGCTACTTTTTCTGGTGACTGATGAAAGTTCTGATTTTTGTTTGAGGTTGAGTTACGAGAGGAACATGGAATACTAGTCCATTATATAGCGAGGAGGCTTGAAGAGTCAAACCATTTAAAATTTCTCTCGTAACTTTTGACTTGTTAGGAGCTGGGGGAAAATTTTTTTTCCTGGGTCGTTATCGAACTTTGAATTCGGCGGAGATGAGGGGCCGGCGCCGACCCCACAATACGCCAGTCTTCTCTTATTTTATTCGGAAGTCTTCCTAATCAACGGAATTCAATCACTGTAGTAATCAAGTTTTATTGTTTATCAATCACGCTATCGCCTTAAACATGCCTGTAAATATATTATTACGCAAGAACTGCACATTATATATAGCCAAAAGGTCAAATCACAATCCATGCATGAAAATTAGACCACCCTTTGTGTTGGGTGTAGGGATCTAGATGAATGATTCTAATGGCTCATTGCACGATTTCTTTCCATTAAAATTTTATGTTTGTTCAAGATGATCAATTGTGATAATCGGATATAGCTGCAGAGATATATGTAACACATGCAATGAACCAAGCCACGCTGGAAAATTGTGTGAGTGCGTTGGTCACAACATTCTACGGTATCGTCACTGCAGTAGAGTTTAACCACCAAGTTCTGGGATGAATTGGCGTGGTTTCTCTATGCCTAGGACACCAGAATACCGAACTATGAACGAAGAAAGGCATGCGAGAAAAGCAGATTGGCTAGTGATTGTAAGGCCCCAATTGTTGACTGGAGGGGGCACCAAAGGCTCCTCAAATCATCTACAATAATAGAGATAATTAATAATCAAAATTACAAGGGCAGGGCCAGGAAAATTCCTTCGAGCATGGGTTTGACCACTACGCTAGTAGCAAACAATGAGGCCGACCAAATCACAAAGATCTTCTACGGCATTGAGTTTTTGCTAACGTTAGAGGTGCTTAGCATTTAAAACATTTAAACTATGGTATCTTGTGATAACCAACATGTTTCTTCAAGAGCAGATGTACCTTCTTCGTTTTAACTTGGTACAATAAACAATGACTGACCACATGGTATGCACAAGAATTGCCATCAGATTAACCGAGAATTACTTGGTATATCTATGTTTTCAGAGATGTCAAATACCAATCGCATGTGACATAATTAAGTCTTCAATTGAGATCAATCCTCCTCGATCAAAGCATTCTGTGATATCCTCCCTCTCTCCCTGTATCTCTTTATTTTTCCTCACACTTCCTGTTACTAAATGCATTCTCAACATTCTGTTATGAGGACTGAGGTAATGCCTAAATATAAATTTTATCCAGTCTTCCAGATATCTTAAGCATGTCCAGCCCAAAGAATTCATAAAGTTTTCATATAATGGAAAAATGTGATTTTCCGGAGAAGAAACAATATTCACAAATTTTCATATTTCTGCCTTTCATACTGACTAATGTTGACTTCATCATTTGCCTATAGTTGCGTCAAGAGCCTACAGCATGTAGAAAACTGCTAGCAAAGTTATGATTCAAGGATCAATATTACCTTTACAGGAAATTCAGCAGAATTTCAACGATCTTTACTAGTATCAATAAGTTCCTTCTCACTGCTTCTTGCCAGTAATACCGATAACCAATCAAACCAACTCGGGTCCAGTACTAGTAGAACAACATGATACCCACCACTGGTACTACAGTTACTACAGCCACTGCGGGCTTCTCTATTTACTCTGTCTTCATTACCATCACTCGGCCGCTACAATTTCTTTGCTTAGCACTGTAACCTCCACCTGCAGTTCAGAACACCACTTACACCAGCACTACCATCATCACCACCTCTACTTCCATACCATTAACATAAAATGCTTTATCATTAACACCAGTACCTCTACTGCTGTCCAGACCATTTCCATCCCCATATCCTATTATCTTCACTGCCAATGAGCAAATGAAATTTGAAGAAAAAATTTATGAACAATTTATGTAGCAACAACAGGCAATAAGAGCAAAACATGATGAAAGAAATTCAGCTTTATTTTTAAGTCTATGCTGGAAAGTGCTTCACTTCAAATAGGACCATCATGAACAGTTGGTCATCAACATTATGCCAATATCAGTAAACTAATTATATGATCGGTTGCCCAAAACACTTGACTAACACATTTAACTTCAACATGCAGTAAAGATAAGAACTTCTAATTTATGAATTTAAATGTTGTTTCTCGTGCATGTGAATAATGGAGTAAAGGGGAAACCAAACAAAAAGGGATAGGCTGAACAGAAGAACATACAAACAAGAAAATTCAAAATGGCTTCTGGGAGGCTTTCTTCCCAAATATAGCTTCCCAAACAGATGGCAAAAATGGTGCTTTTTTGTCCAAGAACTCTCTAACAGCTTTATCATTAACAACAAATCCCTTTTGTTTCAATTTTGCAATTGCACTCTGGGCTTCCTCAACACCCTTTTCCCTGCACAATCCATCAACTAGGCCAACAAAAGTAGTCACATTTGGAGAATGACCAACTTCCAGCATTTCAACGCAGTATTCAATTGCATCATCTAATTGGTTACATTTACAGAAGCCTTGAATCAATATAGTATAACTGAAGGCATTAGGAGCAATGCCATTGGACTGCATTTTCCTGAAAATCCTCTTGGCATCATCAAATTTTTGTGACTTGCAAAAACCATCAACAACAGCAGTGTAAATGACAACTTCAGGAATGGTACCTTTCTCACGCATTAGACCAAACAGTTTCATGGCTTCGTGAACAAGACCGTCTTTGCAAAGCCCATCAAGCATAGCCACAGCATTTGGAATGAGACCCGTTTCCTTCATTTTCCTGAAGATCTCATCCGCATCTTGAGGAGGATCAGAAACCGGTTGATCAGGATTGGGCTTCAGTTCTTGTTGTTGAGGCAGCTGGGCAGTTGTTGTCTTTGTATCATTCTGCAGTGGCTTTTCTGTCTTGTTGTTAATAGCAAGTTTGAATTTTACGAGGAAGCTTTCATCTGATTGGACATCATCGGGCAGCTTGGGCGGTTGACGGCGAGGCCTGTTGGGTACTTGAAAGGATTGATGCTGATAGTTATTGAAGCGAAACTGCGAAGAACGCTGAGGCTGATTTTGATGATTAAACGGTCTCTCTCCCCTTAAAGGCCTATTGGGTATTGGCTCCGGAGGATTCTGGTAATCGTTTTTGTTATTGTTGTTGCCGTATCTTCCATTATTATCGTCATTATTAACATTGAAATCTCTCATAAAACAGAAACTCCGTAGTAGCACTGCTGTATTAGAAACGGCTTGATGCTGTTGAAGCTTTGATTTCGTTATTAGCTTGATAAAAATCTGACCTCGAGATGATGGCATCTTATCTCTGCTCTGTTTCAACCTCCAATCCAAACGAAAGGGCTTCGGTAGTCGAGTTTAGGGTTTTAGGAACAAGCGAAAAAGAATCGAGGGTACATTCGTCATTTGAGCAATAAAAGGTGAGGCCAACTACGGGAATATAGGAGAAAAGTTACAGACAATAGATAAGGCTTCACACTCCGCTTCTGAGTTATCATTTTATAGCGTTAATTGCAGTACTCAATGCCCAACTAGAAGTTTCAAAAGTTTGGTTTTTGCCTGATCATATCCGGAGGTAACCCAGCGTCTTCTTCAACCCATCGGAATATTTTTATGTGTTTTACCATCTTTCATACATATATAATTCAGGGCAAACTGAAAATCACCGCCGAATATTAGGTTTATCATGATTTCATTTATGCTCTTTCCAGTTTGATTTGCCTATTCTTGCATTTGGTTTTCTTCGTCAATCACAGTTCTTCGATATGCATTTCAATTTCCTTGTGTAAACTGCTAGAGAGTTTGTTCTTTTCTCAGAAACAGTTAAGAAATTTGTTCATTTATCGTCTGTTTACCTGCTGTTTATTTATCCGTGCTAGGAACTGGATGTTTATTTATCCGTGCTAGGAACTGGATTTTGAGATTGAGAATTTTGCCTTGCGACTTGACCCCGTGTTTATCTATTTATCCATATTTTGAAGTGGATTTTTTCTAGAGATGTATGAGTAGTAGAGTTTATTGCATAAAGACATTAACAGAATTGACGATTTATTGTCTACCATTTGAACAATCACGCTGAATAGATTTGAATTTTAATGAACGAGAGAATTTATGTTGCAACAGAAAAAATAGATAAGTAAAAAATAAAAACCAGCACGTGACAGACTTTCAAATATTGCATGAGCTTGATATGTTCCATGACTTCTCTCAGGAGATATGGAAATCAGTACCAGTCAAAATTGTAGTAGCATCATGTGGTTCTTCAAGGATAGAGGTTTTGATGATAAAACTATACATGATATGTTCAAAAGATGCAAGCGCCTGATTGGTGTTAAAAGGGAAAGAGCTTCTGAAAACTGGGCTTACCTGAAAAGCATTGGCATTCAGGAGAGAAAGCTCTCTTATGTTGTTTCCAAGTGCCCCAAAATCCTTGCTCTTGGTCTTAATGAGAAGCTCATACCAATGGTTGAATGCCTTGCTACTCTAGGGTCAAGACCCCATGAAGTTGCTTCTGCAATAACCAGGTTCCCTCATATACTCTCCCACAGCGTGGAAGAGAAGCTCTGTCCACTATTGGCTTTCTTTCAGGCTCTTGGAGTCCCTGAGAAGCAACTTGGCAGGATGATACTGCTCAATCCAAGGCTCATCAGCTACAGCATTGAATCTAAGCTCTCAGAAACTGTGGACTTTCTTGCTAGTATTGGGCTCACCAGAGAAGGAATGATTAGTAAAGTCCTGGCGAAACATCCCTGTATAATGGGTTATAGTGTTGATAATAGGCTACGTGCTACTTCAGAGTTTTTGAAGTCAGTGGGACTGAGGGAGCTAGATCTTCAAATGGTAGCACTGAAATACCCTGAAGTTTTGTGCCGAGATGTGAACAAGATTTTGAGGCCCAATTTTACTTATTTGAAGAGTTGCGGGTTTGAAGATGGAAAAATAGCAGCTTTGGTCACTGCTTATCCCCCTATCCTGATCAAGAGCATTAAAAATTCCTTACAACCTAGGCTCAAGTTTTTGGTGGAGGTAATGGGGCGCCAAATTGATGAAGTTGCTGATTATCCTGACTTTTTCCGGCATGGTTTAAAGAAGAGACTTGAGCTTCGATACAAGCTTTTGAAACAAAGGGATATACATTGTAGCTTGAGTGAAATGTTGGACTGTAATGGAAAGAAGTTCCTGATAAAGTTTGGATTATTTGCTTGAGGTATTAATGTCAAATTATTTTTTCTTAGGCTTTCATTTTTGCAAACTCCATCTTAGTTTAATCTTGTATTTAGGTAATATTTCCTTGATCTATTGATGGATTCAACTTGTATATGGTTCTTCATGGGTTAATAAGAGATTAAGCTTTGTGCTTGTTCATCTGCAGATTCATTTGTACGGTTCATTATAAAATGTCTCCATCCATGAAACTCACAAAATGGTTATACTTTAGGTTCTGGATTTTCTTTTCTTTTTTTTAGAGAGAGCTTTATGCATGTTTTGGAGACATCGTACTCTTTAAGTTTGTGATTGCGGATTCAAGAACAAATGCTGCCTTTAGATTCAACGGTGTTCTCTTTATTTTTGTTGCCACCCCCCAATTTTGCCTGAGATATCCAATTTTCTGGCTCCCTGTGACACCGAAAACTGAGATCTGACACTTGTGCAGGGCAAGAATTTGTTTAAGATGACTAGGTGGAGTTGCTGGTAATAGCACGACTCTGAAAACTCAAATGTTGTATTCTGAAAACTAATTGGTTGCTAAATTAATCTTGATGGGATGTATTTTTTTTTGCTTTTAATTTATTTTTTTTATCCCAATTGAATCACTCACAAACATGTAGGCATGTGCCCTTATTTGATATTTTGTCCGTGAAGTATTAAAATGATTACTGGTGTCTAGTTTCCAGAGTGTATTTTCTTTCTTTCTTTTCTAGAGTAATGTCTGCTTCAGTTGTTAGTTATGGAGTATCCTTTTCAAGCAACGTTGATTGACTGATACTAAGCGATGAACAGTTTGCTCTGCCTATATGATGCGTGCACCCATTATACTTGTGCCTACTCGTGAATTCTTCATATCTGAGAAAGTATTGGATTATGGCTTACCAGCAACAATGTTTACTATCAAGAGTATGCCAGGTGAGGCTCAAGGGATTAACTCAGAAAAAGATTGATATATGTAATGGTACAATGAAACAGGATACTGCTAATATTATACAAATGAGGATGTATACAACTAATACAAGAACTCCCCATTACAAATATGCAGGGAAGATTGCAGCTACATTCTGCAACCATTTTGGAATCTGTACTTACGATATGTCTCCAGAACTGCAGATGCTTTGAGATTCAGACAGGGAGACGAGCCAAAGCAGTCTGTGATTTGGACACACTACTTGTCACGCTAGAACCTTGAGAAGACAACGTTATGCTAGAAAGAATACTGTTAAACACGCTGATGGAAGGACAAGTTGAAGGCCATGAAAACACGGGCTTGAATAGAGGTACGCGAGGGACTGGCGAAGTTCCAGATATTATCTGCAATATATCCTCCGTTTTAGGTCTCTCACTGGCTATGGGATGTGAACATGCCAATCCCAGAAGTAAAAGCCTCTTTGCTTCATCAACAACAGAATCAATGTTAAGCCGTTGATCTACAGCATCTTGAATGCGACCATCACGATGCAACATCCACACCCAATCAACCAACGTATAAGAATGTTGTTCGTGAGGGATCATAATTCCGGGACTTCTGCCACAAACAACCTCCAGAACCACTGCACCAAAGCCAAACACATCACATTCCGGTGTAGCCTTCCCTGTGTGGAAGCATTCTGGAGCAACATAGCCCATGGTTCCAGGGACTCCTAATCCTAGCTCCGCATAGGAGTACTTCTCATTCTCAATGGCTCGAGCAAGACCGAAATCACCCAGCCTAGCATTAAAGTCTGCATCAAGCAAGATGTTGCTTGCCTTAATATCACGATGAACCACCTTTTGGTCAAATTCATTGTGCAGGTAGTATAATGCCGATGCTACCCCTGTTAGTATTTTGTGTCTATGATTCCAATTCAGAGATATCTGCTCGGATTCCCCGTATAAATGTTTCTCCAAGCTCCCACTTGGCATGAAATCGTACACTAGTAGAAGCTTCCCCTTCTCATGGCACCATCCTGAAGAGAACAGGTTAGAGAAACGATTAGTATGAAAGCCAATATATATATATATATTATATATATAAACAAAATTAGATGTAAGCAAGTTATCGGTTGGAAAATGGCATGGTACACAACTTATAATGGAGTTTTCAGGATATGTATAGCAACTCAGCGTGTTGACCTGCATAGTTGATGACCTAGATCTTCAAATGTCTTGGCCCACGAAGGTCCTTAGAAGATTATGTATATCAACTTATAATGGAGTTTTCAGGATATGTATATCAACTCAGCGAGTTGACCTGCATAGTTATGACCTACATCTTCAAATATCTTAGCCTACGAAGGTCCTTAGAAGATTATGTTAGTCAATATTGAAAATCTGAAGTTGCTTCAATTTTGGAAATTCTTTAAATTAATCGATTAATCTTGACCCATTTTGTTCATTTTGGCAATTAATTATGCAACCAATAAAGAAAAGAAGAAAGAGTAATTAACAACTAGGCGGACAAGGTGTTTATGGCGAAGACGATGGATGATGGCGAGCTCATCTAAGAAATCACCTTTGCTTTTGATGTTGTCCCTGGAGAATTTTTTGACAGCTATTTGAGTACGACTATTATTATTCTTACGATCGTTGTCATGGAAAATGCCTTTGTAAACAATGCTGAAGCCGCCTTCTCCAGGCTTCATACTCTCATGGAAGTTGCTCGTGGCCTTCTTCAACTCCTTATACTTGAACTCTCTTGGCATCCCGGGCAACCATTTCAATTTACCAAACTCATGATGCTGCTCTTCAACTCTTGTTTTTGATCTCCTCTTCTTTTTCACGGAAAGAATTGTGCATAAGACTAACAAAATTATTACCACAGGAATTCCCACCCCAGCTGAAATAATCAGCCATTTCCGATCCTTTTTCCTTGGAATAATTTGTATCTCCAATGTCCATCGTTGGACACAATTCAACTGAATGTGTGGATCACCAGTAGAAGCCGAAAAGCCGAAGTAGGATTCCGGTTTCAGGTAATCTTTGAGATTTATGGTGTGGCTGAGAAGTGGTTTTTGAGGCTTAGGTTTGTTGAATCTCTCCATGTAGACTTGCATCAATTTGGATGTTCCATTATATTCAACCCAAACGGTGTGGTTGTCTCCTTCTTCAGATGACAACGTGATATTGTAATCGTTGAGAGAAAATTTTTTCTGATTTAATAGAGTTGATGTTGAGGCCAATATGATTGTCATCTGGGTCGAAGTCTTGCTTGGCAGTATCAAATTCAATGGCTACAAAATGGTTTTGTGTGTTAACATCTGTGGAGTCGTTGGTGAGGGCAAGCCATTGACCATAACTTGATTCAGGTAAGCTTGTATTCGGTGCAATGAGAAAAGCAAGGCCATGATCGGCATCCCGTTCTCGAATTTTGACCAAATTAATAACAAAAGTAGAGTTGAAAGATGCTAATATCATGTCGTCTTCTTCATCAAAGAGCCTGAAATGTTGACGATACATAATACGGCCAGACTTGTTGCTGTAAATATGGTTGAACTGATTATTGGCGGTGTCAGGAGTTAGCTGAAGAGCTCCATGAGAGATTTGAGTATCCTCTGAAAAATTGAAGTTATCCCGATCCCTCTTTTCAACGAAGTCAAGAAAAGAGATCGTTTTGTGTTCAAAGGACACTGCCGTTGCTAAATGAAGAAGAAGAAGAAGATGGGATCTGAAGACGATAATAAGAAGCACGCTGATGAAATTCATCTTGACATGCCGATTTAAACAACAAACTAAGGAAAAAAGAAAACTGAAAAGCAAATAAAGAATTGGTGATCAAAACAATAACTGCTCGCTTTCCCCTCTATATTTATGTACATATGTATATTTCTAAAAGTCAAGAGATAAACAAATGAATGTTAATGTTATTGTTAGGAAATTTATGCTTCAACTTCTCTAATGAAATTCCCTGTTACGTATTGGACCCTTTTTTTTATATTATATTATAGTGTAATATTATTCTAATACATTTCATAATCAACAATTATTCTACGTTCTTTTCTTTGTTTGTTAGTCAATTGATGGATGCTGTTGAATTTTTTGAACCAATGCTGTTGGCATTAACAAGTCAAAAGTTTCATGCCAGAAAATATATGCAAAGTCACATCACTTTGGAATTACGCACCTAATATATAATTAATTCCATAGCTACAGAAATTTCACAGCAACGGAGCGGTGCATACCAAGATGCTTCTCATAAGACCAATATGATTTCTCTCCTCCTCCTTTAATTTATTTTTTCTTCTAGATCTTCTTCTATGTCAAAGTTAATGTCTTTTCCATTAGGTTTCACACACATTATAAAAATAAAAAAAATTCTAACCAACCACATTCATAATATTTTATCAAACTAATCACAATAATAATTTATTAACTAATTAAATTCAAAAAAAAATTAATTGAACAAAAATATTTTTATAATTAATTATATTTTATTAATTTTTTTATTTTTAAACACAAACAAGTGACGCTTAATTTCTCAACCCTTTACCTTAGGATTAATAGTTCTATTTTTTGATAAAAGGAAGAGAAGAATATAATTAAGAAATAAAGTGTTATTTTACTTGACAATATTAAATAAATTAAATAAATTATAATTTTTAATATATATAATTTTTTTACAATATTACTTATTTAAATATTTAATTTTATTATATATATAATTAAATATTTTTTAAAAAATATAAAATAAATTTATTAAATTATAAATTAGTATAATAACTCACTAATTAATATTATATTATTTTATAATAAGAACTATTTCAATACTTAAAATATATCCGTCACAAACAGATATATAGCCGTCAATCAGTAATTACTTGTAACTTTTTGAAACAGAAGGACATGCACTTCCAATTATTAGAAAAAAGGGGGTATGGCAAAGGGACAGACACGCATTAATTTGATCATATACGTGTAATCAAGCTATTACTTGCTTTCATTACTTGCAACTTTTTGAAACAAAGAGGACGCACATTTCAGACAGGTAAGTACAATTCGAGGAGGGACGATGCACACTCACGTTATAATCCCCCTAGGCCGTACGGGGAAGAAGCCATTGATTAATAATACCCCTGCACTGTGAATTTCTCTTGATTAATTAATTAATGTTCACAATTCAATTGATATATACTAATATTTTTCAATATTTATTATTCCTTTTAAATTCTATACATGTTACATGGGGAACCAAAATGCTTTCGTGGTCTAAACTTCTAACTAAAATAAAATATATATTCTTATTATAATGGCATGGCAGTGTTTTACACATATATCTACTATATTTGGCATGCACACATACATGCATTGGTTTACATATGGTGCATTGTTAATAATATTGATCAAGCCTCAAATTACACAACAACCACGTCATTTCTCTAAAACAGCAAACAGGCATATACAAAAGCTATGTAGGACCATATATCATACATAGGCCCTAATCATAGGCAATAATGGGAGAGCATACTATACGCATGCATTATGCACAATTATAATTATTTGATGACGATGATTTTATGCATGCAGGCATGCCTTAAGCCTCTTCCTTATTTACTTGGATACGAAAACACCGATCACAGCAGCGATCAAAGCTGTAGGATCTCCAAATATGGCGGACATAATAAGATGAACAGCACCACATGCAAACTCACAGCACTTCCACACCTTCCCACTTGAACCTGACCTCCGATGTCCTCTTAATACTTGGAATTCTCGTCTGCATTTCTCTATCTTTGCTCTTGCCTGCGTTCAAATACATAGCTAGCTAACTCTCCAGAAGCAACTCCTTAACACGCGAAACCTGTAGATTATATGTCTTGCATTCTGACCTTTAAGATCAACCGGGCCCCTTCCGCCGCATCGATGACACGAGCCAGAGAGTTTCATACAGAGGTAAAGCTTGTGTTCTCCATCATCCAACGATTGAGGCAGATTTGCGCAGCAAGGGTGAAGATCAAACCCACGTCTCTTGCACTGATAGACGAAACCTGAACGTTGTGTCTGCATGCATCACATATTCTCAATTTCTGACCTGGAGGCTGGTAGTGGAATTCGAAATCACATTTTTGGCAGAAGGGATGAGAGCTGCAATTGCACATGCCTTGTGTAAATCAACTTCGCAATGACGGCAATTATATTTGAAGCCAATGCCAGCTTCTTTGCACCCATCACGGATGAACGGGATCTCCGAGTATTGGAGATTTAGTTTGTGTTACGGGTGAGGGATTCTTTGCCAATTTTCATTGTAGAATTTTATGTTATTCATTCCGAAGAAGAGCGCGCTTTGGATAAAGACTATAGCTAGGAATAAAGTTATGGTTTGCACTTATTGAGCATATAGCTAGCTAACCTAGCAGGCCAAAAGAGATTTTCAACGGTCTTCTAGTTAGATACGTTGCAGGCAGAGAACAGCTTGGTTTTGTTGAAGATTTTGAAATAATTGGGTTGAGTGAAAGACAAATTAAGGGAGCGAGCACCGGCCAGAATCGAATTCCATGGAAGAAATTGAAGCTTTGTTTGAGATTATTTTTTAAATTACAAATCATGTTTAGAAATAAAATTACTAAATGTTAGGTATTAAGAGAAATTTGGACAATCTTAACAAAATAATAATGTTTATTGAATATTATAACACTATACTTTTAAATAATAGCAAAAGCACGTCAATTTCAGATAAAATTTGAATATTATGATAGATTAAGGAGATAATATATAGTAATTAATCATGCAGGAGATAATATATAGTAATTAATCATGCAGGAGACAATATATAGTAATTAATCATGCATATAAGTATAATTTGCGAATTAAAAAGATTGTTAATGAAGGGTTGGAGTTAATTACTTGGAGATTGTCGAAGAAGTTATATAGTTATCCATGGCTTTAAACAAATTCTGGTCTACCCTTTCTTTTAAGAGAGTATGGGAAAGAACAAATGCAACCATATGTGTTCCATAAATTGTGCCGCTAAAGGGGGCATAACTGTGATATTGGATCCTATAACAAGAGGAGGCAAAATGGATCATCTCAACTTCGTCAATGATACCCGTACGAGAATTTAATTTAGTATTACTAACAATTTTTTTAAAAAAATCTTCTAACTAATGCTATACTAGTGTGTACGTAAATTCTTGGTAGATGTTGATTACAACATTAACCATAAAAAGAAAAAATTTTGCTGGTTTCGTAATTCAATAAATTTGACCCCCTTAGTAAATTCAAAAAAAAAGAAGGAAAGATTTATGATATATTTTATAGAAATTATATAAACATTTGTAATATTGGACTGGAATCTCAATAAGGAGCCTCCTTCAATCAAGCACCAAGAAAAATAAAAAAGGGATACGTACAAATATTGTGTATTCGGTGGTCAATGGTCTAATTTGGTGGAAACCCAAGATACATGGTCAAACAAGGATTAGAGAAGCACACAATGGTTCCAATTTCTTCTCCTTTTTCACCTTTCCCATGCTACCTTTTTTTTCCCCCTTAGTTTGCTTCAACACCTAAGTTAAAGATATGCTGTATTTGTTCCAAAGAGACAACATTATTTCACTTTCATTTGTTCCTCCTTCTGAATGAGCTTAAAGGTAAAAAGTAAGAAATTGAAACTATTGACTGCGTAAGTCAATTGGGGGGGGGTTGTTGGGGGAGGAAGTATGAGGGGAAAGGTGAAAAGAGTAGAAATTGAAACTCTAGTTTTTATGTTTTTCTCTAATGAAAATCGAAATATCTCCTTTGATGGTAATTAGTTTGGCAAACTACTTTTATGCAGATTAAGAGTACCAACTAAACATAATATTATCTATTTTAAACACTATTATTCCAAAAAGAAGAATGCAACAAGATGATCCATTTCTGATATTTTCAAAGGGATGAGTGCAATATGTATGTTGTACTAATACACACATATTATTCAATTAAAAATTTCATAACATCATAATAAAAAGTTTCCCTTCGACCATTAAGAATAGGTAATCCGTTTCATTGTATTTTTTTTAATGATATTTTATCTCATCGTACAATATTTTACTCAATGAGAATCACCGTCAGTAATTTTGTTTCTTTCATAGTGTTAGTCAATTAAAAGTTTCTCATAAAGTGTGGTCATGTTAATTATGGGCTTAACAGGCACTTTTGATTCAATTTTTGGGCCTTAGAATTAAAGCTCAACTAGGCCCACAACAAGTCAGAATGGATTTTAGTGGCCCAACCCATTCAAAACATCTATCATTTGTTTCGCTCATTTTTAATGTTTCCAAGACAACAACAAATCATATCTAGGTGATTCTGCAGCCTCCCATTGGGAAAAGAGCTTCTTTATCGTCCGATCAAATAGCGACATAAATGAACCAGATCATCTCTAGAAGAGATCAGACGGCGGATATTATCACTGTATTAGAAAGTACAACACCAGAAACATCCCCACGCAATGCCCCTGCCACGCCACGCTTGCCGCTTCTCTTCTCACTTGCGTTCTCCCGAACGCAAAAGTTTATTTCTTTTCTCGTATCAGCTAAAACTCAGAACTAAACTCTCACCAATTTCACTGGAACCCGTTATGAAACCCGTTTCTTCCAAGGTTTATCTGTCCGTCATCGTAAAACCCTAGAACACCTTTCTCTCAAAGACCGTCTTTTACTGTGCTCTTCTGTCGACTCTTCTACTTTACGGTTGACATTTTGTGCTTGAGAAAAGAAGACTTAACTTTTTGATGCATAAAACGGTCAGTTCTTATGCTTGTTCCCCTGTTAGCTCATGGTGTATTAATAAAAATTTGCTGTATTTAATTTCCCACTAGATTGTAGTGGAAAAATTATACATATATTGTTATAAAATTTCGGGATGGATGGCGAGGTTCTTGAATTCGATATCGGTTTAGGAGGAGGCAGTAGTGGGCGAGACGTAGATGACGATGTTATGGACATTTCCCACCATGTTGACGAAGTTGACATGGTCGATAGTCCTCTTCCTATTACTGCTGGTGGGGAAGTTTACCTTCCTGAGGGTGATTTTTTGGATCTTGAGCCTTATGAGGGAATGGAATTTGAGTCTGAAGAGGCTGCTAAGGCATTTTACAATTCCTATGCTCGTCGAGTTGGGTTTAGTACCCGTGTGAGTTCATCTCGTCGTTCTAGGCGTGATGGGGCTATTATTCAAAGACAATTCGTTTGTGCTAAAGAAGGGTTTAGAAATTTGAATGAGAAGCGTACCAAGGATAGGGAGATCAAGCGACCTCGAACCCTTACTAGAGTGGGATGTAAAGCGTCACTGTCTGTAAAAATGCAGGATTCTGGGAAATGGGTTGTATCTGGTTTTGTTAAAGAACACAATCATCAGCTAGTTCCTCCGGACCAGGTTCATTGTCTTCGTTCTCATAGACAAATCTCTGGTCCTGCTAAGACCTTGATTGATACCTTGCAGGCAGCTGGAATGGGCCCTCGTAGGATCATGTCAGCCTTAATAAAAGAGTATGGTGGAATAAGCAAAGTTGGATTTACGGAAGTGGACTGTAGGAATTACATGAGAAATAATCGCCAGAGGAGCTTCGAAGGAGACATCCAGCTCATTTTGGATTATTTGAAACAAATGCATACAGAGAACCCCAATTTCTTTTATGCCGTGCAGGGCGATGAAGGCCAGTCTGTGGGCAATGTCTTCTGGGCTGATCCTGAAGTTAGGAATAACTATACCTACTTTGGCGATACTGTCACCTTTGACACAACCTACAGGTCCAATAGGTATCGGTTACCCTTCGCACCTTTCACTGGGGTAAACCACCACGGGCAGCCTGTGTTGTTTGGTTGTGCATTCTTGATAAATGAATCTGAAGCATCATTTGTTTGGTTGTTTAAGACATGGCTTATGGCAATGTCTGGATGTCCTCCAGCATCAATAACGACTGATTATGATGCAGTGATAACGTCAGCTATAACCCAGGTTTTCCCAGAGACCCGTCATCGTTTTTGCAAGTGGCACATCTTCAAAAAGTGCCAACAGAAGCTGTCCCATATGTTTCTCCAGCATCCACCTATTGAAGCAGACTTTCAAAAATGTGTTAATTTGATTGAGTCAGTTGAGGAATTTGAGTCTTGCTGGCTATCACTGGTTGATAGGTATGAACTTAGGGATCATGAGTGGCTTCAAACAATTTATGCTGCTCGCAGGCAGTGGGTTCCCATTTATCTGCATGACACTTTTTTTGCTGAAATGTCCATAACCCAGCGAAGTGATAGCATGAATTCATTCTTTGATGGGTATGTTAACGCTTCAACTAATCTGAATCAATTTTTTAAACTGTATGAGAAAGCACTAGAGTCTCGAAATGAGAAAGAAGTGAAAGCAGACTATGATACAATGAACACTTCCCCAGTTTTGAAGACTCCATCTCCAATGGAGAGGCAAGCATCTGAGCTTTATACGAGAAAATTATTTATGAGATTCCAACAGGAGCTGGTCGGGACATTGGCATTCATGGCATCAAAAGCTGAGGATGATGGTGAGATAATTACTTATCAAGTAGCAAAGTTTGGAGAGGATCATAAAGCTTACCATGTAAAATTCAATGTTTTGGAGATGGAAGCTTCTTGTAGTTGCCAGATGTTTGAGTTTTCAGGTATTCTCTGTAGACATGTATTAGCAGTATTTCGGGTCACCAATGTTCTTACTCTCCCGTCCCATTATATTTTGAAACGTTGGACAAGAAATGCCAGGAGCAGTGTTATATTAGAGGAATGTTCTAGTGATGTATATACCAATTATCTAGAATCCCATACAGTCCGATTCAATACTTTACGCCATGAAGCATTCAAATTTGTTGATGAAGGTGCAATATCTCTACACACTTACAATGTTGCAATGGACTCTCTACAAGAGGCTGCAAAAATAGTTGCACTGGAAGCAAAGAGTGAGGGTAAGCCTACTGTGGTCAATGGGCGTATTGGGGGAAAAACTGCAATTAATGCAAATAGAGCAAATACTGTGTGTGGAAATAATCATGCAACCTTCAGCCAGCCTTTGTCTGAGGTGAGAATCATTTTATATTTGTTGTTGCTGTGCTTCATTTTTGTTTCGTAATTTTTAAAATATATGTCCAATGAGGATGCTTTACTTGATTACATTTTGTTGTTTTGGCAAATTTGTGGTTGGCACTTTTAAGCTACCGAAGACTAATATTGTGCTTTAAAGCATTGCTAGTGGTTTGCCACTGAGATGTATGATTCATTTCATGAAACTGGCACTACATTGGTCTGTTTGATTGTAGATAGTTGGGAGTCGTCTTTGTTATTTTTGCATCATTTAGTTTTCTGTCAGATGATGTATGTTTTAAAGGAATTTTAAGTGTTCATCGGATTCTACCACTTTCTTCTTTTATTTTTAGAGATGGGGAAACTGTTTTGGCAAAGTTTGTGTTCCTTTTGCATCATTTAGTTTTCTGTCAGATGATGCATTTAGTAAAGGAATTTTAAGTGTTCATCGGGTTATACCACTTTCTTCTTTTATTTTTAGAGATGGGGAAACTGTTTTGGCAAAGTTTGTGTTCTTTTCTCTGCTATGCCTGTTGTAATATTATATTATTTGAAGTGGACTGCTGATTCACGGTCTTTTAGTATTTTTTTTGCATTAATAAAATTCGCTTCATCTTCTTTTCAGGAAAAAAAGGTATAGATTTTGTATAATTTTGGTTCTTAGAAGGTGATCTTCATACTAGTGTTCAAATATCAAACCTCATATAATCTCATAGTTTTTATTGAAATGGCATCCGAATCAGAAGCATTGCCATGTTTCTGTATTCCCTGCAATACATTATTGTTGTGCATACTGCCCTCATACTTCTGTTGACATGGTTGAGACTGACAATGCAAGATGATATGTGTGGATAATCTGCTGTTGTAGACTTTTGTAGTTTCATTTTTCATGTACATTACTTTGCAGGACAATATGGACAAAAATATTCGAGAACTTACCAATGAGCTGGACTTTGCGAGTCGAAAGTGTGAAGTTTACCGAGCTAACCTGCTTTCAGTTTTGAAAGATATTGAAGACCATAAGCTACAGTTGTCAATTAAAGTGCAAAACATAAAAATTAGTGTGAAGGATAGTATCTGAAGGTGCAATACAATTCATTTTGTAGTTCCTTTTCTTTTTTAATTTCTTTTTATTTCAAGTCTATACTTCTAGAATGCTCCTTTGACAAGGCTGTTACATTTACGAGTTGATGGTGTAGATATAGGTTAACTTTTCATTTTTTGTCTCCTTTGATAGTGTATTTTACACCCTGAGATCCAGATGTTGTCAATTTGAAGTAATTATTCTAATGGGATACCTTGTGTTTACATTGTATTATGAGGAAATTCTTGGTTCCGATCTCAGACCATGACATGAGAAAAGAATGCATATGCTCATCAGTAGACAACATGCAGAGTCTATATTGAAGATTTGGGTTGCAGGTTTAATTTAACAAGAAATGCCTTGTATTTAATCTGTTTTGTGTGTGCGTGTGGCTGTGTGGATTGTTTTATTCTTCTGCATTTTATTGGGTGGTAATATTACAAGTTTTGAATTATGGCCTTGCAGGAAAAATGTCTTACGTGAAGCTTTTCAGCACAAATGTGGATAAAAATGTACAAGTTAGACTTCAGCATCAACAAATTATTGCAACCTCTGCGTATTGGATAGGACTGATGGCTATATTTTCCAGATAAAGAGTTAAGATGTTTGTTATTTCAACAGGGTTGAAGTGGAAAGTATTCGCCTGATGCTGAATGCTTGCTTGTTGCTTTCGATTGAGCATATGATATAGGAGAGGGAGATCGATCATAGATTAGATTGGTACAGTGCTATGCTGTCTCTGTTGATTTTGTTGAACTAACTCTTTTAAGCCCGTTGTAATTTTTTTTTATATCAGAATGTAAATTTTATAGGAAGATCCATAAGCTAGATGTTTGAAGATTGTCGCTTTCATACTGAATTGTGTTGTGATAAGCATTTTTCTTTCTTGCGTTTCATGTGAAAGTACATAGTTAAGAGTTTTCTATACACTACAAAAACTGCATGTATGCCAAGATTTCATGTACTTGGTGAAGGGAAGATTTTTCTCTCTTTTGGAATTGCTAAACTGTAACGATTATTCTTGTGCAAACATTCAACATTTAATTCGATTAATATATGCTACCAAATTTTCACTTCTCCAAAACGGTTGAGGGTTGAATGTTCTATTAATGGTTGTGTATGTGTTATGAAAGGTATGGCAAAATGTCCTAGAAGTCGATGATTATTGTAATAAACTTGAGGGCTGGAGCTTATTTATGAGCCTGAAAAAGTTATAAGGGTGTGCGGTAGAGAAAATCTCGAATGGGTCACGCTTTATTTCATCCGAGTCTGATGTGACACAGAATTCGGAATGAGTTAGAAGTCGTGAGTTTCCATAAATCGACAGTCTTTTTTTTTAAAAATAAGCATTTTAAGAGGTTTATGCCTCAGAATATGATACAACGATTAGAACCCTAGAAAACAAAACGCAACTCCACAACCGTCTTCTCTGCCCTAAGATAAGGATTGGCGTTTTGGGTCAGTTCCTCTCTTCTTCATTTTCATTTTATTTCGTGTTTATTCTTTTATGTCTTCCTTGTTTCGTTTATTTATTATTTTGATTATATTTACTTTACACTACCGAATCCCCTGCTAAAAGACTCCTTTTCTTCTTTTTCTTCTCAACTCACCTGCCTGGTTTATTTAAAGTTGCAATATTTTCGACCAAATTTCCTGCGAATATTGTGCTGGTTTGTTTAAGTTTGGTGGGATAAATCTGCTTTGGAGTTAGTTGCCGCTGTGTTTTCATTCGCGTGCTTCTGCTGTCCTTGATTAATGGTATACTCTGCCACACTTTAAAATTGGTTGCAACATGTAAATTCTACTGCGAATTGGCGGATTACTTTGTTTCATTGCAATCATATGGTAGTTGGGGGTTATTCGAACGAATTCTTTTCCCCTCTTTTCCTTTTTAGTCAAGGTCATATTTCCAAAGTAGTCTTCTTTCCGCTAGGTTTTCTGTACATGTGTTAAATCTTGCTTGTTACATGATTCTTGAATTTCTATCTATATTAGCAAAACCTAAGATTACGGTATTAACTGTTGTATTCTTTCCTTTCTTACTGCTACAGTTGACTTCTAGTGTAAATGAATGCCAGCAGACAAAGGACCCTTGGTGGCGGGGGTCAGCATGTATTGGACTACTTGAAACGGATGCAGGCTGAGAATCCTGCATTCTTTTATGCAGTTCAGGTGGATAATGATCACACTGCTGGAAACATATTTTGGGCTGATGCTACATCCAGGACGAATTATTCTTATTTCGGTGATACTGTCACATTCAACACATCATACAGGACTAATCGGTGGAGGGTTCCATTTGCCTCATTCACTGGACTGAATCATCATGGACAGCCTGTGTTGTTCGGATGTGCCCTAATTCTCAGTGAGTCAGAGTCTTCGTTCATTTGGCTGTTTCAAACTTGGCTTCAGGCAATGTCTGGATGCCGACCAGTCTCTGTCACTACCGACCCTGATCGGTTGATTCAGGTTGCCGTTTCACAGGCTCTACCTGAAACCCGCCATCGTTTTTGTAAGTGGGGCATATTTAGAGAGACCCAAGAGAAATTGGCTCAAATATATCAATCACATCCTACATTTGAAACAGAATTTCACAAGTGTATTAATGAGACTGAGTCAATTGATGAGTTTGAGTCATCTTGGCAATCACTGCTGGAAAGATACTATGTCATGGATAATGAATGGCTCCGGTCGATGTACAATGCACGGCAACAGTGGGTGCCTGTTTATATGCGGGATACATTTTTTGGGGAGATATCTAGTACTGACAGGAGTGCCGGAAACTCATTCTTTGATGGCTATGTAACTGTGTCAACCACCTTACAGATGTTGATTAAACAGTATGAGAAAGCTGTAACAAGCTGGCATGAGAAGGAGTTCAAAGCAGATTACGACACCACTAACTGTACACCAGTTCTGAAGACACCATCTCCTATGGAAAAACAAGCAGCGAGTCTCTATACCAGAAGATTGTTCATGAAATTTCAAGAGGAATTGGTTGAGACACTGGCTAATCCTGCTACTAAAATTGATGAATCAGGAGCTGTCACAACATATCGTGTGGCCAAATTTGGGGAAGACCACAAAGCACGAACTGTCAGTTTCAATTCCTTTGAGATGAAAGCTAGCTGCAGCTGCAAGATGTTTGAGTATTCAGGAGTAATTTGTAGGCATATATTAGCTGTTTTTAGAGCAAAAAATGTTCTAACACTGCCTTCTCAATATGTACTAAAACGATGGACCAGAAGTGCCAAGACTGGAGCTGCAGCAGATGAGCGTGGATTTGAAACACAAAATAGTGCTCAAGAGTCTTTAACTGTTCGGTATAACAATCTACGTCAGGAAGCAATCAAATATGTTGAAGAAGGGGCAAAATCTATTCACATCTATAATGTGGCAATGGATGCTTTACACGAAGCTGCCAATAAGGTTGTTGCTGCAAAGAATCAAGGTTCTGGAGCAACGCACAGCACCACTTTGACCAATGGAGGCAGCCAGGACATGCATACAGCTGAAGGAACTCAAACCCCAATATATCAATCTGTGGTTAGTTTATCCACTGGTCACTACTTTCAAGATGAAAATCTAGTAATACAGTTTGCTATCCAGGAAAAAGAAGAGATGAAAATGAAGCATATGGTGCTGATTCATCAGTTCTATCAATTTAAACTCTTTGTTTTAATCAGGCAGAAGAAGGATAATTCATCCCATAGAAAGTTTTTGAAAATTTGAGTCATATAATGATCCCTGCAGCATTTATGTAATTTCTAGGTCTAATCAATAAATTAATCAAAATCCAAAATATGCATATGGAACAAATTATCACCTAATAAGTCTCTTCCAATTTCTTGTGTGGATTACTTTGTTTGGTTGTCTCTATTATAACTGCATCACATTAGTTCTGTAGAAAATGAATAAAAAATATTTCATACTAAATATATGGTCTCTCACCCAAACTCCAGGTCCTTTTTAAATGGCAAAGTAGAACTGATTCCTCCTATCAGTTCTTTTGTTTTAATTAAAGTTATTTGGTTGTTGGACAAAATTCTAATTGTGTTTGTTGTTGCTTGAAATTTGTTTGCATTTTTTTTTCTTGTGAATGCTCCTTAGGCTGTGGGTCAACTAATTGATAAAATACAAACTTCATGTATCAACTAATTGATAAAATACAAACTTCATAAATACACTTGGAGGTTCAGTTTTTAACTTCAAAAGTTTATGATAATGTGAAATTTTCTTATTTGATGTGAAAAGGTCTAAACAAACATAGCATTTTGTGTTGGTTTCTTTTCCTATTTCTTGACTAATCTTTTTTTTTGTTAATCTTTCCTTCACTCCGTCAGGATGAGAAGGAAAAGAAAATTCTTGTAATGAGTGCAGAGTTGGAGAATATAAATCATCGATGTGAAGTATACCGATCAAATCTGCTGGCAGTTCTGAGAGACATGGAAGAACAGAAGTTGAAGCTGTCAGTGAAGGTGCAAAATGCAAGGCTTAGCTTGAAAGAGTGATTGCTTGGCAGGAAAAGGAAAGAAAATACACTTTGTAACTCACTCTGCATGATTGATCTCCTCTTTTTTCATGAGCCTGTGATTTGACTGTGAAATAATGTAATTAGAATGAATGAAGAGGGATTTTGTATAATATATGAGCATTTCTGTTTAATCATGTTTTTGAACAATGCAAGGTTTTAACTTCATCAATTCAGAAGGATTTTGTTGTTCAACAATAATCCTATAAATGGTAGCATGCAAGGTTTTATATTGTTGAATATTTTTAAAAAAAGAACTATTAATAATTGATATAAGTAAAAATAAAGGGATTATTGGTTGATGTAACGAGAATTTAAGGAATAAAAAAATTGTATAAATTATGATTTTAAACAAAACAAAACAAAAGCTTCGTTGGGTGTTGTGGGGGAGAAGAAAAAAGGGAAAAATTGAAAAGAGTTAATATCTTGTCACGCGTGACTGACTCCTTAGCTCGTTTGCTTGCTGGCTCCGGTCTCTTCTTTGCCTGCCAGAGCTGCAAACATACACTGCCACGACTTAGCACCAAAACACACTGTTGTTTTCTGAAACCAAAAACACAGCACCACAAAGAGAAAGAGCCTGAGGGTTTAAACTCAACTAAAAGTCTCTGGCTTTTTGCAGAGACTCGCACTTTCTTTTGCTGCAAAAACCACCCAAGTATGTTTCTCCTTCACTCCCATTGTTCTCTTTCCATGTTCTTCATTGTTTCTTACGATATTTCATCTCGTTTATGCACTTATTCGTATTCATATATATGTTGTTTAACTTTTTCTGACTGCCACTGTTATGGGACTGTTATTATTCAAACCCATCTGAAGAAAAGGCGTCATTTTTTTTACACCGTATTAAGATACTTATACAAACTTGAGTCTCTGGGTTTTGTAGACTGCTTTAGGGTTTTTGTTTTTAACACGGAGCTTTAACGTTAATGTAAATGTTCAGGAAGTTGGTTTTGTTTTATTTTTAGGAATTTCTAAGATTCCAGAGTTAAAAAGATGAGTGCTAGTGAGATGGGTTGTGGCAAAGGAGAAACGGGAAAAGAAGACACGGAGAAGGAGAGAGCTTCTGATGTGAATATGAACAATGAAGAGACACGAGTTAAAGGCAAAGATTCGACTTTTTCTCCCCCAGAAAATAATAAACGAGATCAAAATGCTGGTGAAAATATTGATTTGCAGACTGAAAACAATGATGTTAAAAGTCTTGGATTACCTACCGATAACCATGGTTCTGTTGACAATCAAACCCCTGCTGATGATGCTAACATTAACGCCACGTTGGATCCTTTACATGGAAATAATAAAGATGTGGAATTGGACTCTGTGGATAATAATAATGACAAGGGTCATGAATCTTCTGCTGCTGTCAAAACCAACAATAATGATTCAGTTGATGTGAATGCCAATGAGTTTTCTGGTAGCAAAAATGATAGAAGCCTTGTGGTTGAATCTGCTTCTCCCAAAGCTGATGATAATGCTTCAGTTGATGTAAATGCTAATGAACTTTCTGGTAGCAGAAATGGTAGAAGCCATGTGCATTTGTTGAATCAGCAAGCAGGTACTGCAGCTGATGAGAAATCATCAGAGATAAAAGCTGAATATGATGAGAAGGGGGAAAAAGTAGATGATGCTTTACTTGTTGACGCAAATACCAATGTACTTTCTGGTGGCAAAAATGATGGAAGCCATGCACATACCTTGAATCAGCTAGAGGGTGCTGCAGCTGATGAGAGGTCATCAGAGATGAAACCTGAAAATGATGAAGGGGAGAAATTAGATGATGCTTCACTTGTTAATGTAACTTCCAATAAAATTTCTGGTAGTAAAATTGATGGAAGCCGTGTGCATCTGTTGAATCACTTGGATCATGCTGCAGCTGATGAGGGGTCATCAGATATAAAAGCTGAAGATGATGAAAAAGGGGAGGAATTAAATGGAGTGGCTGACATGGTGTTGTCTCTGGAAAGTGACATTAAGGAGTCAAAACCAGAAGTGGATGTCAACTGTGATGTTAGTATGAAAAGCTCAAACCTTTCATTTCTTTATGAACCTCCTGTTGCTGAGGGTGATGAATCAGGAACAGAGGAGGAGCAAGCAGCATTTGTGAAGGAGGTGGAAAATTTTTACAAAGAAAGAAGCCTAGAATTTAAGCACCCAAAGTTTTACAAAGAAGATTTGAATTTGCTCAAGTCAGTCTTTGCTGACTATTATCTTTTGAGTTTGAATACTTTCTTCATTAGGATCCTTCTAATACTATGGTTATTCTGTTTTTTCCTATGATTAAGGTTGTGGAGAGCTGTGATCAAACTCGGCGGCTATGAAGAGGTTTGTTTAGTTTATATCTCTGTAGATTCTTATTCCTCAAGCTGTGATAGCTCTCATTTTCCTTAATGCTTTATAGAAGCGCATGTCTTGGGAAAAAACACGTTAATGTGTTCAATTTCTTTGACACTTGCTTTATTGTTTAAAGATGCTGAAGGCACATTTAAATCTTCATGAAATAGTTCCTGTATTTCTTTGTGTAAACTAAATATGACTTAAAGATTGATGACTTCTAATAATTGCTCGTCCCTCTATACATTATCTGTAGATAATTCTTAGTTCAGTTATTGAATTTGTCCTCGATGATCTTGTAATCTGCTATATTTTTGTATGGTATGCATCTCTGGACTCACTATGTTAAATATGATCTATGGAGCACTGTGGTTTAGAAAATATTTTTCTATTTTTTTCAAGGATTGATTCATTATCTATATCTGTTTCGTCTAGCTTCGGACTGAAATAATTCAGTTAGGTTGTTTGATTATACTCCAATATTTTGTTGCTCAGTTATTAAAGCTTGCTTTTTGTTTGTGGCCATTCATAGGTCACTTCATGCAAGTTGTGGAGGCAAGTGGGAGAATCATTCAATCCCCCAAAGTAAGGGTAATTTTATATTTGGTTGATGACTAGCTTCTATTTCAATTAGCAGCTCCATTGGAAAGAGATGGAGCCTACAACAATATGTAATACTTCCCTTAGTAAAATTTTCCAGTTGATTACCGCAAAACTCAGAATTTTAAGCTTATAGTGGGCTCATTTTAGTGCTTAATTGTTCTGGCCATATCATAAATTCTGTTTTTATTCTCCCCTATTTTCTTGTTCTTGTTTGACAGTGTAACTATTCATTCTTTGTGCCTGTTTTTAGATTTTTTTTATTCAATAATAATAGTTAGGTTATGATTTTTTTTTCTTTTCATTTGACAGGACCTGCACCACTGTTTCATGGACATTCCGAATTTTTTATGAGAAGGTTTCTCTAATTGCTAATTGCTTTGGATTTTATTTTTGAAAGACCTCCTTTTTCATTTGCATCTTCTAGAGTTTTTGATTATCATATTTTCAGTCTCTACTTGAATATGAGAAGCATAGAATGAATAATAGCGAGCGTTCTTTCTGTGACGTTTCCCTTTCAGAGCCCAGTAAGATTGATAGTCAGGTAATCAGAAAGTTGTTTATTAAAATTTTCTATGCATCAAGAACAAAACCCTCTTATTGTCAACATTGATGTGATTGGTTCCTGCATATAAGTTTATTTTTTTCACTTCAGTATCTCATCTTGTAGGATCAAATTTTCTTTAGTGTTGGCAATATTCTAACTGATATTGTCACAAGATACCAGCTATGATCAAGGATTTACGGCTGGAAATTTGGTGGTGAATTTAGCTGTAACATAAGTGAGGAGAAATTATGGGTTTAATTTTAATTGAAGGAATTCTGGAAGTTGTTGTTATAGTTTATGTGATGCCTTTTTAATTATAACAGAAGTAGATGAGTCTTTACTTTGTTCTTTGAATGATTGCAGGTTATGCATATTTGTGCTCTGAATTTTAGTATAATGCAATTATACTTCAAATGAACTATTTTAAAAATGAAAGACAGAGAGCTTCTGTGGGCTATATATGTATTTTCCAGCAGTTATGTTGGTTTGCTAATCATTGGCACAGATGGACTTCTTGGTGCAAATTAAACCCAAATGGCTGGCAATGATTCTCATGAGTAAAAAGTAACAATAATTTGTTAATTGCTAATGTTTTTGGTCTCACTTGTGCTTCTTGTTAATTAAAATCAACAATAATTAGGTCAAAATGCATTCTATGAAGTTTATGTGCATAAATATGCAACACAGTCTTGCAATTTTTCCAATGATTGTTTTGAATATTTATGCAGGCTTCTGGCTTTCAAGCTCTTGGATCAGGCCGGGCTCGGAGGGATGCAGCAGCTCGTGCCATGCAGGGTTGGCATTGTAAGCGTCTCCTTGGTAGTGGCGAGGTTTGTCAGCCAATCATTAAGGTCCGTGGTCAACTTCTGTATATTATAAATTTGAAAATCCTTTTTCCCTTTCTTCTTTCATCTTCTTTTTATTTTATTTTTTCAGAAAAGAGAAAAAAATAATTCTCCATCGTGGTTATTTTTTTATATTGACAACACATTTCTTTGCTTTATTAGGAAAAAAATTCAAGTTGTACGTCAAAGAGTGATAGACAGATGAAAAATATAGGTATGTAAATCAACTCTCAGGATCTCCAGCTATCTTTTACGACATTGTTCCTCATTTTCTTTAAAATCTTTTTCCTTGTTGGTCAGTTATTAACCTCTCTCAAAAACTTACTTTGTTGAGTTAGGTATGCTGAAGCGTAAAAAGCCATCTTCTGCTGAGCGTACTATTCAAGTTGCCAACATTAAAGCGACAAATCTACAGTTATGATCACTGCTAGCTTTCTAGCCTCATTCTTAGCCTGTTTAGCATACAATCTTGTAGTATACTATTTGGTATTCAAACTGATGAAAATTTCTTGCCTTCTTGTGGCAGATCAGATACAATGGTAATTGATGTTGGACCCCCTGCTGATTGGGTGAAGATTAATGTGCAAAGAACTGTAAGTTTTGTCTAGTGTTGCTCATGAAAAAAAATTATTTTGGTACCCAAAAAATTTCTTACAATTTTTTTTTCAAAAAAATGTTTGTATGCAGAGTGACTGCTTTGAAGTATACGCTTTAGTTCCCGGGCTTCTGCGAGAGGAGGTAAAATTTCTTCACAGGATAAGCTTGTTTCTGTTTTTAAAGCCCTAGATTTTGAACACCTAGCTGCAATATCAAAAAATTTTGTGCAGTAGCCATCTACTTGATTTTGAGTTGGTCTCTGTTAATTGCCATGAACATCTGTACATACACATTAATTAAGCAACAAGAACATGACCAAAGCAAAATCCCAATGAAAAAGAACTGAGTCATTTATCAACCACAAAAAGGAAAAAGAAAAAAAATTGAAGAAACCTAAATCACAGTCCATTAGACAGGAGTTTGGCTAGCTTTTGACAGAAACTAAGCTTGGAATTGGAGTTTGAAGTTGATCCAGCTTATATATAACATATAAGATATGTTGTATTCAAGTTATTTTGGCATTGGATAGCTCAAATGCAATCAGAGAACTGAAGCTTGGGGTTAACCTAAATTATATCATAATGCTTCTTAAAGCACTTAGAAGTTGGTATGTTGGGTTAAATGGGCTGCCTCCTTGCCAGCTTGATACCCAATGAAATGGGAAATCTTTAATGGCCAGTATCTGACTTGACTGGTTGAAATTGAAATGCAAATACACAATCAATATTCATGTTTTCACCCTTGATGACTGTACGCTCGGCACAATTTAGCCCGAAAGATTATCTAGGTTTTGCAGAATATTTAAGTTTGAATTGGTTCTGATATGCAGTGCATAATGGAGCGTGATCTTATTTGCCTGAATTTTTGCTTTTGATGCCTATTATAATCTTCTTTTCTTTGACTCTTGTTTTTTATCCCGTCATTTTTTACATTAAAAATCAGGTGCATGTTCAGTCTGATCCAGCAGGGCGTTTGGTTATATCTGGTCAGCCAGAGCAACTGGATAATCCTTGGGGGGTGACACCATTTAAGAAGGTTAGTGAAGGTCTCGCTTAGAATTGTAAATGAATTAGGATGGAATCCGCCGCATGTTTAGGTCACTGTAAAATACCACTTTATGGTTTGATTATGACTTATTATAGCCTAATGATGTTATCAGGTAGATTTTTGGAATTCTATTCTGATAATAATTTTAAGATTTTGAGTATGGAAATGTTGTTGTTGTTGTTGTTATTATTATTATTGTTATTGTTATTATTATTATGATGATGATGATGATGTTTGAATTTTTTGGAGAGTCCTGACTGTTGCGAATATCACTACCGTAGACTGCAACCAGGAAAAGAAGGGGAAAGAGTACATGTTGAAACAGAAACAGGAACAGGAATTCTTGTAGTGTTCTAGCTTAGTGGTTTTCTGTCTAGAATTTCTATAACAATCTCATAGTTTCTTGCCAAAAAAGAAAATTCAATTTCTAGCAACTGTACAACAATATTTCATGTTAAAGAGTTCTTTTCTTTTATTAGGTTGTCAGCTTACCCTCAAGAATTGATCCGCATCAAACATCTGCCGTAGTTACCCTGCACGGTCAGTTGTTTGTGCGCGTTCCATTTGCGCAGTCAGATCTATAGATTGTGGGATGGCTGCCCTTTTCCCCACACACAGAGATTTCGCCTTCACATTGTTCCAAGAAAATGCCAAGCTCTGATTTAGCAGTGTAAGAATCACTTGATTCGTTCATGCTGGCTGTCAAAGCTCAAGCTTCCATTTAAACTTCTTATATTTAGTTTATCTTAGTTGGATAGAAATGGAAGATTATGCTTTTCCTTGGTACTTTTTTCATTTTTGTCTTTATTTATTTTTATTTTGGTTTATGGTTGGGAGAGGTAAATATTTGGAATCCACTTCTTGTTATGCTCTGGAAGGTAGCCTTCGTGCAAAATTTTGCCTGATAGTATACTTGGTGTGCAATGCAATGGTTTTATCTGTGTCTATACTTTATCATGGGATATTTTTAAATACTTCTCTTTTAAAATTTGATAAAATAATACTTAAATATAATTTTTAATAAAATTAATAAATAATATTTTTTAGCAATAGTAATTAAAATATTTTTATATATAATTTTAAATATTATTAATATTATATATATATATATATTTTTTAAATTTTTAAAAACTAACAAAAATTGCTTAAAAATTATTTTTATATTTTAATATTTAATTTAATTTAATAAATATATATAATTAAATATTATGAATATATAAAAATAATTTTAGAAATATTTTAATTATTATTAAATTAATTAAATTAAAAATTTTATTTTAAAGATGTGAATTAAAAATTTTGTATTTACAATTTTATGACTTATTTAATAAAAAATTTTAATTGAATTAATTTTAATAATTATAAAAATATTTTAAAATAATTTTATACTAAATAAATAATTTATAATATATATATATATATTTATATTGTATAATTTTATATATACTTATTAAATTAAATAACTTGTGATTTATATGTACAAGTAATTTAAGGTTTTTTTGGTTAAAATTAGTAAATAATATATATTTATTTATTAAAATATAAAAATAATTTTTTAGAATATTTTTTATTAATTCTCAAATTTTTAAGGGAAGCATATGAGAATATTATTTACATTTAAAACTATATAAAAAAGTATTTTAATTATTAGTGAAAAGTATTTTTTTATTAGTTTTATAAAAATTTGTATTTAAATATTATTTTAATAAATTTTAAGGAAGTATTTGAAAATACTGCATACTCATGTATTGACAGAATCAGAAATTTCTATTTATTTGATCATGAAAAAACATTTGCTTGTATAAAATGTTCTGGACGGAATAGAATTCTTGTGGACTCCTGAATTCCCTGTATTTGAAGCAAATAAATGCTTTGCTTGGTTTGCGTACTTGCATGCCTCGTTCCCCTTTGCTATAAGTCAACTGATTTTTCCACGTTCGTCATGTTATAACTAAAATCAAATTAATTATAAAATTTTTGCACATCTATCATTTAAACTCGCTAATTTTCAAACCCCCAGTGGGAAAGATCAAGTTAAAATGCACGATGGAAGAAGAAAGTACATATTGCAAAATCCAGAATCTTTCTCGTAGGTTAAACGCTCCGCTGAAGAAAATATTTTAAATAGGACGGTAGTAATATTACGTTGTTATTATATATATATATATATATATAATATGATAAAATTATTTAATTAATAAAAAATAAATTTATTTATTTAATTATACATAAATAAAAATAAATTTAATTTTTAATTAATATAATAAAAATAATTTATAAATTATTTTTTATTAATTAAATAATTTTATCGTATCAATTTTTCTGGACTTCCCAAGTTTTGTCGTGGCTTTCCCCGATGGAAATTGTACCTCCACCAGCCCCTCCTTCTGCAGCTTGGGTTGCTGCTGGCGGGATTTAGCTGTCAATGTGAAAGAGATTTATATCCGTGCAGCCACTTTCAGAAGACAATGAAGTAACAGCAACCAAGTGAGCACAGTTCCAGAGATGAGCCAGAACTGCTCATTTCTTCATCATTCCTCCAATTCCATGCCTGACCACTTCTCTTCTAGAATGGCTAGTGCTATAAGACAGAGTTACAGTTAGCAGTTACAATAAAAGAACGATGTTTACAGTTTGAACGATGAAGTGTCCTGAGAGCAGGGAAAGTGCAGGCAGGAAGCATCAGACAATGAGGAATGTACAAGTGAATGGATAAATGCCAACACTGAGGTAAGAAATACGCTGGAGTACCTTCTGAGTTTTCTATAGCCTAGAAACGCGTTGTTTCGGGAGAAGAAAATCTCGACAGAACCTGTAACCCAGCGGGGCACCTGGTGGAGACGATCAGTGAGCTTGATTGGAGCTGAACCGCAAAATGCATCACGTTTGGTTATGCAGTAAACAGAGTGCCAACCACGGTTGCCATACGATAACCTATGACAATCTTCAGTAACTGAACCGTAAATCCAACCAACTACTTCAGCTACAGTATTTGCATCGAGGGGATCACTGAGAACTCGAAGAACACAGGGAGGACGTCCATATATAACAGGAGGGTGATATGCAGATGGCCTTGAAACTCAGCTATGGGCATAGATTCAGCCAGTATTGTTCAATTTCCTAAACGTTTAGGCAGTGGATTCACATCAATGTCCGAATCGAAGTCACTAGGATTTAAGGCATGCATCTCAGTCGCGTTATTTTGAGGATTCTTATCAGGATTTGGTGAGTCAAATCCGCACAATGCAAATCGTCTGAACATACAACCAGTTCCAACATAGAAGGAACCCTTAAAACAATATAATTCAAACTAGTACTATTATTATTATCATCACCATTACGGTAGAATTATAATCAACATGCTGAATTAAAAACGAGGAAATCCATACCTGCACAACATCCAGGTCACGCATATTGCTGTCAAAAAACACAGTATTGTTACTAGCATATATATCAGAAGGATCAATGCCTTCAAATCTCTATGGAAATTGAATGTGGCAGATATCTTCACCACCTTTATTCATCGTAAAGCACATTTCTTCACGAACAGCTTTACAGTCATAGATGCAGTGATCACAGTCAAGGTTGAGCATGAACTATCCATTTGATAGAATTACTGATGCTCGTACCAGAGCATTCATGGCACCAGCTTTCTTGTTATGATCATACCCTGAAAGTTTCTCACACGATACGTACACAAACAGAGGAAGTCATATATCTACATCTGTGAAATCTATGATCTTATAATCGTCTGCTCTTCCCATTAATGGATCACGGCTTGGTGGCTTCAACATCACCTGTATGTACATGTTTGATAATTCTTTCATGCAATCAGATATATACGTGATTGAATATGTAACAATAAGAAAGACAAGACAGAACAGATGATTCATTGATTGTTTAATTGTTTTTCTTTTGCATACCTGAAGAATACCAGAATGGTCAGCTTTGTCATGTTCACTGCTAGGAACTGTCCAAGTTCCAGACCAGTGAGTGCCATTGGCCACCCGGGTAGATTTCTGTACTGTTATTGGCTCTGTAGGGTCAGCATCGCTTTCCCTCGTTTGTTTCAACATCTTCATTTCCTCTCTAGCATTGAAAGCGTCTGATCTTCTCCCGATGGAATCCGGAAGTCCATTTATTCTGACATCGACAAAATCAGACATGCTTTTGTTCTTTGTTGGGTCAACTTTTAAGCTGAAGTAACTTTCAGGATTCCTTGACTCAATATTATGTTTTCTTCAAAATGGAACCCATAAATCAGCAAAGCTTGCAGTATCAGCCATTGCCTCAAAAGAAAAGAGGGCCGCTATCATCAGAAATGTAACATGCAAGCTTCTCAAAAGGGTAATCAACGGGCAGAGTGAAAGAAATTAATACGAATAGTTCAGCATGTTAGTTTTTCATATAAAATTTATTAAAAATTATATATGATAATTATTATTTATTTTAAAAAAATTTGTAATTTATATTAGATTAAAAAAAAATTAAGTTTGAGTGATCAATAAATTCGAAATTCATCATCTTCTTTTTTATTTTTTATTTTTTATTTTTTTTAAAATTTAAATTTATTTAATAATTATTTAATTTTTTAAAAAATTTTATTGATTTGTCTTATTAGATGTTAATTTTCAACGGTCCGAAAAAGTATGGTGTTGGCCGCGGGCAGCGGTAAGTGGACGTTCTTTTTGGGATATGCGGTGGATGCGAACATGTCACGACCAGGAAGATCAGGATGGCCAGTCAGTTTTGAAGGTGATGGCAGATCAAACTTGTCATGGAGGGCTTTCAGGCAGTCGAAGACGATTGATTGGACAGAGCGTCAGAATCTGATCGAGAATCCAAGAGAAAACAAACCAAAGCTCGCAAATAATTGACATAAACCACTGCCATAATGCTTCAGTATTAGCATGTACAATTCTCCAGTGCAGAAAGAATGCCAAAATTACCAAGCGAATGCAGATTATCAACCTGTAAGGACTGACGATAGCTTGTGCAATTGGCAATGTCCGCCTAGTTAGCTTCCAAGGCTTATAAGAATTGTCTGTTATGCTCCCTTGAGCCCGTCTTCGTCGTCGTCACGTACGTGCCGTCTTGGGGCCAAAACGTATTGCCTTATCCTCAAGTAACTTTTCTTTCGTACAACGATCTGTTGTGATCAAATTCTCCGTTTTGGCTCCTTTTCATCATTGTCATGTTATTGAAGTCCCGTTTATAATGGCAGTGCTCCACTTGAAAAATATGGTGCTTCATCGTCGTATTCTCCCACGCTGTAAGGTTCCTTGCAAGCAGGACACAGACCACTTTCCTTTTGCGCATCCAGTAAGCAATCTCTGCATATTTTGAACCTGGACAGGCAAGACAAATTCCAAGACATTTCAACTAGAAATAGGGTTCCTTCATATCATAATTCCTCATTTAGGACGTTCGAATTCTAAAAATTATTTAGATTTGGTGCGAACAAGTATTAATATTGTACATTAATTAAAAGATATATATATATATATATACATAACTGCATTCACAAGGGGTTATATCAGATCCTTTCTCTTCCTTCATGTCTTTGCATCACAAGCAGGCATGGAACAAGATGATTAAGCTACCATTCAGGCACCTTATCTATGGGATGAGCAGTGTAACACTATTGAATCCACCTATGAAAAGAGAATTGGAAGCGTATTGCTCTTTAGCCTTGACAGCAACAGATGATGAATCAATCCATGGGTTGGTTGTCCGGTGTGGGAGGAATAAGCCTTCTGTAATTCATTTAATCTCCCCAAAATTCTCCAGACATATCAAGTTCTTCTTTTGAAAGACTAACATATCTACCACTTGCAAATTTTACAGTTTGGCCACCTGATGCTGACTTTCGACCTCTCTGAGAGTCCTTCGGACCCCCCCACCTTTTCTTACCTTCTCAGATGGCTGGGACGAAGGTGATGCCATGATTTTATTAGGCCTCGGGAGGTTAAGCTAATAATAATCATGATCATCTTCTTCAAATGAAAACTCTGTTTTTTTTTAAGGATTATAATAATAAACTTGAAAATTCGGGATTGATGCATTGATGGTCCTATTCAACTGCAGCATTTGCATGAATAGTAATTTGCATTTTGGTCTTGGCGATTGCGTATAAAGGGGGAGGGAAGGGAAGGCAGGCAAAGTGGAGGGCAAATGAGAATTGTCTCACCAAGGATTTTTTCAGGGATAATACGGGAGCAAATGGGGATGTATGTAGGAATTCTGTTGAAAGAATTAATGTGAGATTATGGTGTGAGACCAAGTCTAATACTAATATATATACATATATATATATATATATATATATTAAATGCTGTTGTTAAAGGGACTGTTCTACGGTTTTTTTAAGCGATTGCTTGTTCATAAATAGTTCAATTTGTTGACCATAGATATCATGCCATATTTGTTTATTGAACACCATCATTTTATCAGATACATTTATGAAGTCTTTTAACAAAGGGGCTGAATGTTACCATTTCACATCATAACATTAGTAAAGCTTGGAAATTTCTGCAAGATTTTGACTACCTACCGAGTAAGGATCTTTCATGAAATCGCATCATCAAAAATTAATTCGGTGAATATGTGCGAATGCGTTGCGTGTGTTGGACATTGGGTCTAGTAGTATCATAATAAATAAAATAAGGCACGAAGGCGACTAGACCATCGCAGGAAACCAGTACTGGTTTTTTGATTCTCTAGAGATCACTATTACTTGCTAATTAAAACGCACGTTCAGATCAGGGAGCATACTGTTGAGTTACTTAACTCTCATGCTAACAACCAAATATAGCCAATGAAAATTAACCAAATGCATCCAAGAAAATTACTGGATTTGGAAGCTTCAAGTCCCACACCCACACTAGCAAAATAAAAGAGCCTCGTAATAAAATTTGCCTCAGTCAAAATTATGGTCCATACATACATAGCCATAATTTGGAACCCTCCTTTAATTTATATATTACTCTTGAAAGAAAACTATGTATGTAAATAGCACCAACATATTCTTAAATCTTTAATTTCCCTGGCTTCTTCAGTTTCTTTATAAACTCAGAATCGCCAATACTGAGAATCATCTCGTCCCATCTGTCTTCAATGTGGAAACAGTCAAGACACTTAAACAGTAATTAATATATTATTCAATATGTTATTAAGAAATTAATTTAATTCATTACGAAAGAGATTCGTACGAAACCAACAGAGAGTTACTGCTAGAATGGTGGCCTCGCGGTGTTACTACCACTACTCCAACCAAAAGCGTCACCACCAAAATTGGGATAATTCCCCATATTCGTTCCCAAATTATAAAACGGCACACCCCCACCTCCACTGCCGGCTGTATTACTTCCGCCGCTTCCTCCATAACCCAATTGTGCCCCGCCACCTGTCACTCCAGAAGACTGTGATGCTGCCTGCTGAACCTGCGTTGGCGGCTCTTCCTCCTCAAGTGGTAACCTATCATACACTGCATTTGCAAATGATGATGCCATCAAAACAACCGGACCCGAAGCCGTCAGTGGCCCGACCACACTCCCTCCCACAACCTGTCCCTGCCCACCTGCTAAATATATAGTCAATCCACCGGCTCCCGGCGGTGCTGGCGGTGGCAGTGATGTTCCCGTGAGGGACAAAATCTCGAACCGTCCGTGTAGTGTTACGACACTTCCAGATGGAGAAGCTGGCTGCTTCAATGTCACATTAGTCACAGCTCCAGTTCCACTAAGAATACAAACACCCCGGCCGCGGCGGCGTGCATAGTTTGACACGGATTCTACCACGTCCGAGCCTGCTGAAATTTCTAGGACATGCGATCTCAGTGCATTTGGACTGTCTCGAGTTACTATTATTGGTGGCTTAGGCTTGTTCTTTGAACCAGCTGGACGTCCACGAGGCCTGCGGCCAGAAGAAGAGCCCCCGCCTCCGCTTGAGTTTGTGTTGGCTGCATCAGAATCACTTCTTTGATCTTTATCCGGTGAGTTTGCGGAATCTGTTTGGTTTTGGGTTTGTGATGGTCTTTGGAGCTGGAGTTCTGGGCGGAGAAGCTGATGAACGTAGCCAGACATTGCCAATAGTATGGCTTCTAGGTCAAAAATTAAGGAAAACAAATGAAGAAACTATACATGGTTTCAAGAATGTTTCGAAAGCTAGCATTAATTTTCTACGTTAGCCAGATATAAACACTAACATAAACAAAGATCTATCATCAAATTAAGTATGAAGAGTTTTTCTAGGGAAAACATGCAAATCAAGAAAAACCCTTATGCCGAACTATCTCAATTGATTTGTTTTCCTGTCCTAAAGCTATCAATTAAATCTAGGCTTTGCAGTAATATATATCAAGTTAATAGAGACCAAAACCAAAGCAGTGCAAAAGAAGAAAGGAGAATCTACCAAGATTGAAAAAGTTTAGAGCAGTGTGCGTCAAGGAATTGCCGAATTAAAATAGTTTAATGTCTGGCCCTCAGATCTAGATTTGTGTAGAAAGTAAGGAATGTAAGAGGTTAAAAGAACAAAGGCCAAAACCTACTTGGCCTGCCGGAGGAAGATATATAGTATATTGCAGAAATATGAAAATTATATAATGTGATATATAGCAGCTAATAGTATATTGATTTACTCTAAAACAATGATTTCGAATGTCTGAAAACAATGGGAATGGATTCAAAGAGCAAGGAATATAAGTAAAAAAAAATGAAGAAGAAAGCAGAAAGAGAGAGATAGACAAGCAATTTCGAAGCAACTTTAATGAAAAAGCTAGCTAGCTATAAACTAAACTAAAGGAGCATGCTTTCGTGACAATGAAGGCATGAATACTTGTGAATCCTGTAAATCACATTAATATGTGTGGACAGATAACATAAAAAATTTAAGTAAGACTGTATTATAATATTAGTATAAATAAAATTATTTTATTAATAATAAATAAAAAATAATTTTTATTTTTAATTAATATAAATAAAAATTTATCTTTTATTTATTTTTTTAATTAAATTTTTTTATTATATTATCATTCATAGTATAATTTTCTTACTTAAAATTTTTTTTGACCACAAAAATTAAATTATATCCATTGATTATTTATTAAAATTAAATGAATTAATACATGATCGATTGGTCTCTTCATTTATTAATTAATGTTTATTCTGTTTGCTTGGCAAACACCCGCACAAGCTGAACAGTAGTAATTAAGGGTCTCTATTTCTGTCGGATTTACACAATCGTTTGTAATAAAGAGATCCCCACCCATGACCAGTCTAGCAATCTCTAATAAAATGATTAGGACACCCTTTAATTGATTATACACACACACATACGTGTACACATATTATATATATATATATTGCAAGGAAAATTCACTCTTATAAGGGAAATTTTGTTATCGTAAAGGGGTTAAAGACTTGTCCGATATAACTAAAAAGAAAAACTTAATATTCTTATTTGGAAAAACATAAAAGATGAGAGGGCTGGATGTTATTATCTTACTAAATAATGGATAGAAGGCGGGCAAAGTCATGTAGCATGGCCAAACGTGTCACACACGTGAGAGTTGTCGGGACATCTCGGAACTTACACATGCGCAATGAAGTTGGTGAAGGTAATACAAGCCTTAATTTTAACTAATGAAACCCACCTTGGAATGATGACTAGTAAACAATCTCACATGGCATGCATTACCGTATGGTTAATAGACAATACTATAAACTAGTATTAGCATTAGCATTATTATTATTATTATTATTAGCCAACTTTCTTGAGCCACCAAACCGAGAAGATTAGGGTCACTACCTATGTTTATAATATCCATTAAATTGGAAAATATCCATACATTCATAGAAAGACTGATTGGATGTTCATAGTCTTTTAAGTGGGTGTAATCATCAAACATGCTTTTATTAATTAATTTTATGGACCAATATGTATTGTGAGTGAATAAAATTGGTGGTGAATCTCAATTTAGCGACTGCAAATTATGCAGCCAAAAAATATATATATATAGGTGGAGAAATTCCAAGGTGATAACACCATACAGTAACTTGCAATTAGTGGGCCACGTGAAGGTTAAATAAAATAATCACTTATCACTTGCAAAAGAAAAAGCATAATCTTAGGTTAGATTTAAGGTATGGTATTAAAGTTGGGACAAGGGATATATATATATATATATTTATTTATTTATAATCTCAAGATATCATAATAGTATATTATATTATTTGGTAATTTTCAATCAAATATTGTTAATTCATTCGTGGGAATGGATCAAAGTCGTAGCTAAGTTATATAACTAATACTTATGATGTGATTGAAATGGAAATTTGAGATATTGTAATCTTTAATTTATAATTTTCATAAAATATGGTTGTGAAAAATACACACACATGATTGATAAACATTAATTGTAATGTCAAGTAAACCATAAATGTTCACTGAACGTAACTTTGAATTGATGAAAAATGTCTTTTGAAGTGGCCAGGGGGAGTACAAGAAATTAAGGCAAGAGAAGGAAAGAACTATGGGCTTGGCTAACTCGGGGACAAGAATGAAACCTATTTAGGGCCATGGCCCTCTGCACACACACCATCGCCCAATGTAAAAGTCAATTCACTTGTATTTGGGAGGATAACTCTTGTATTTGGCACCGCCTTTTTATTTAACACAAATGATATTAATGTTATTTCTTTTGTCATTGGAGTGTCACTGAATGAGAGCTTTAAAGTATAATTTTTAAATTGGACGATAAAATACTTAAAATTTTAATTTAAAAAGGGGGAGATGCAGCGCATGTGTGTGTATATATATAGAGAGAGAGGCAACACAGTAGAGAGACCATTCTAGAGACAATTACAACTAAATTTATGCTTCATTTATTATTATTATTATTATAATATATAACTTTTTAAGTTAACCAAACGTCGTGAAATAAATCAATAGTAGTCCCGCTTAAATATATATATGAATAATATATCAAATACTATGGGCAGCACCAGAGAATGTCCGCTGCTGGCTGGCTGGCTGGCAGGCTAGCTGTGTTAATGGAAGTGAAGGGGCCCACTAACAAGAAGTCAACAAAGCTTAATCATGTCACACACTATTCCCTCTCGTCCGTTTCTGAAGTAAGAGAAGGCAAAGTTTGCAAGTACCATCAAGATTCAAGAAAACTAAACGCCACTACAGTGCCGAGTTAAATCATAATAACCAGTGGAGGAGAATAATAAGAATAAGACAGTGGAGCTGGTTCGCATATTTTAGGGAACCGGTCAGACTTTGATCGAACAGTGTCAGCATCCTTTGGCACGCACCAGCAACTAATATTCTTCTATTTCGCGATGCAGCGCACCGTTTCGCCTTCTCATTTCAAAAAACAAAATAATAATAATAATAATAATAAAAAAACAGCAGTGATTGTACACTGTTTACTTGAGTTTGATCATTATCAGCTGGTCAGGTTGTGGTTGGCAAAAGCAACTTCTTCACCAATAAATAGGGTCAGGTCAACCCACCTAGCTGCCATATGTTTTAGTCTTCAAGTTTCAGTTCAGTATCCAAATAGACGAGCATTCAAAAATGTTTCTAAAGATACCATATGGACATATACCTTTTTCTTTTTAAAAAAAAATACACATGGATTCAATTCCCCATTTTTGAACTTGGATTGGTCAGAGCCAGAACATGTACACACCAAAGAGCAAGAGAGAACAAGATATCAAGACAACGAAAGGGGGTAGGCTCTGAGTTGGATGCACCGGCAATTAAGAGTACAGTAGAAATCTTCCGAGGGTGCGGCCATCTTCCTACCTTCTAATGTATATCCCAATCTTTATGCATACCATTGCCCGCAAATTTTATGAAACTCAACGAGAAGCAAAGGTTTCACCTTGAAATTTTGTGAACTGAAGGAGGAACTTGTGGAAATGTCAAATCATGTATCATGTCACGGAAAGTAGAGCAAACCTTGACTTTTTACATAGAATTTAAAATGCCATATTCATTCATGAATTGATAGATGATACAATAAATTTAAACTAGTGGATATGATGTCAAGAGATTTCGAAAATAAATGCACTAAACTTTTTCGTCATTACACACAAATTTGCAGATTACAAGGCTTGAATTGAAAAGAAAAAAACCAAAAAACAAAGAAAAAAAAAGAACATTGGAAGGGGTACTCTGCGCATGCAATCATCCCTCTTCGTATGTCAAATTGAGGTTCATTCATAACAGTTATTTTGCATCTTTATACCAATTTTTGGACTTTCCATACCACAAGGTTTTCATGTGGCCTTGGTAACATCTCTGCTTGATCTATTGTACTTCATGTGACTTTTAACAAGCTGTCCAGCTGCAAGGGCAGACATGAGAGATAACTCTCCAGCTAGAACAGAACCAGCAACAATGGTGGCCAGTAGCCGCGAGTTTGCTCCCGGTAACTCTTTGTTGGCACCTTTGACCCCGAGCAGGTTCAAACATGCTGACTGGGATGCAAGCTGGGTCCCACCTCCAACTGTACCAACCTGAAAAGAAAAATCAAATAGCAATATAAAAATTTAGGCAATTAGCAGAGTATCACTCACTTTCCTCAATAGGCCAATTCCTAATTATAGCTAAAATATGATTTGAAGTTGATTGCACAAGATGGCATCCAATAAATTTCTTACTTGTGACAAATTAATTGCCCAATACCCTTTTATTTGTTAGGTGGAAGGAGAAACTATTTCTAATTTCAAATCCTGTGAATGAAATGTAAATGCTAGAACCAGAATTCATATGTACTTTAAATAAGGCTGCAACTTGACTTAATTTAAGCAATCAGATCGTTAAAAACTAAAGGTAAAATCAATTACCTCAATAGAAGGCATGGTGACAGAAATGTGAAGGTCCTTGCCATCGTTAACAGCTTCCATCATTGTGATACAGTGAGAAGACTCCACGTTTTGAGCAGGATCTTGCCCGGTGGCTAAGTAGATGGCAGTAACAATATTGCTGGCATGGGCATTAAAGCCACCAAGAGCTCCAGCCATGGCAGAACCAGTAAGGTTCTTGAGCATGTTTAGCTCCACCAAAGCTTCCACATTTGTCTTCAATACCTTCCTCACTACATCACCCTTAATTATGGCCTCACAAACCACAGACTTGCCCCGTCCTTCTATCCAGTTTACAGCCGCAGGCTTCTTGTCCGAACAGAAGTTACCTGAATTACAAATGAGTTAATTAAAATGACGGCAAAAATTTGATCACTCTGGACAAATCTGTAAAAAAAGCAGAGGACTTTACCAGAAATGCCAATGACATCCATGTCAGGGAAATCAGCGTGGAGGAAATCCAAGACATTCTGGACACCCTTGGAAACCATGTTCATCCCCATAGCATCACCGGTGCTGCAACAAAATCTCAAGTACAGATTTTTACCAGCAATTGCACATTTGATGCTTTGAAGTCTTCCGAATCTGCTTGATTTGTTGAAAACCACAGATAAACTATCGAAATTTGCAGGATTCTCCAAGAATAACTTCAACTCAGCAGCGCGCTTAGCAGTGCCAAATCTAACAACAGGAGCTCTAGTCATCCCATCTTTCAACAAAACACTTGTAGCTCCACCAGACAGATGAATAGCTTTACAACCCCTATTAGTGCTTGCCACCAAGCAACCTTCTGTAGTTGCCATGGGAACAGAAAACTCCCTCCGATCAAGCAACAAAGGCCCAGCAATTCCCACCGGAATCTGCACATATCCCACCGGCATCTCACAACACTGCCCTAAAATCGACTGGTAATCAAACCCCTCCAAAGGCAAGCCAAACAAAGACTTTCCAGTCAGTCTTTGTAACGCCTCCCGCCTAACTGCTGCCGCCTTCCTGCAATCCCCCAATTTAGATTCCAAAGAGTAGGACGGCATCGTACCATCCACCACAGACTTTATAATGTCTTCATCGTCTTCGGTAGTAAAGGACACCGTATTGGGGTCATGATCAATTAATTTAGCAGCAGGTTTAGGCTGTGGCTGTGGTTGTGGCGGTGCCTGGGAAGTTATCACAGTAGAGCAATCTAGGGCTTGACCACATGGTAATTTCCGAGAATCTTCCTTAAGCACAACGCATGCATCGTCTTCCTCTTCTTCGGATGTCCATACGTCAGCAGACGGACGTAGAATAGACTGAACAAAATCGATGCCGAAGAAACACAAGAGATAAATACAAGAAGCAACGAACGCTACGATTGCCCCCATTTCGGAGAGCGTAACGACGTGTAACGGCGTCGAGTTACGAATCTTCTCACGCCAACGAGAAAGCAAGTAATAAACGACGGTGAAGAAGAGCGTGAAAAACACGGCATTTACTATATGCAAAGGAAGAGGGAGAGCATCCGATGCTTTGGTGTTTGTTTGGTCATCTATGGTTTTAGAATGAATAGGTTTGGCCATTGATCGCCGGCGGACCTCCATTTCTAGCAGTAGTTGTAACGGCCGGCGGCGGATCAGACGATGGGTAGAGGGGGGTAGGATCTGTTTTGAGTTTAGGACGAACGTAGTTTGTTTTTTACTCTGGTGAGGTGGGGAACGACAATAAAGTGAGGCCAGTATTTATAGATCAGGAGGGAGGCCCCACACGTGGAAAGCAAAGTAAAGACCGTGACTGGCACGTGTCGAAATGTAATGTGGTAACGTGTTTAGTCAAAGTTTCGAAGCGGTAGGTGGTGCTCCTGGCTGTTCCCTTCTCGTTAGTGCCCCTTTTTGGCATTTCCTCAGCTCCTCCTTTTTGTCTGTCATTAGAGGTTTTATATATATATATATATAATTTTTGAAAGTATTTATTAAATAGTTTCATTCATTTGTTATCCCATATTTTAATTAAAATATTATTATTAGACTAACAAAATCTATTAAAAAAAATTTAGTACTTCTTTGACTATCCAAGGGACTTTTCACTCCATTTTATTATTAGAATTTTCAAGGAAAAAATATTAACTACTACAAATAGTTAATGACATTAATGTGATTTTTTTTTACTTTTAGAATAAAAAATCATAATGATAATGGGATTGGTCCATTGGATTAGCCACTATTTAGATTATTGTTTATTTAATGTTAATTACATTGCTAATTAATATTGATTTGTATTAATTTAGCTCTACTTAAAGATTTAATTGTTTTCTAATATAAGTTTTGTGTGTGTGTGTGTGATATATATATATTATATATATATTGTATTTGGTTTCATCTAAATTTTAAGGAGTGAGAGTGAGAAAAAAAAATTATCACTTAAAATGCGTCAAGAATTGAACGCAATATATTTTATTTTTTTAAATATTTAATAGATTATGATTTTAAATATTAAAAATATTTTTTATAAAAAAAATACTTTTCTTTTTTAATCTAGTTTTAGTAAATAAATCAATAAAATTGCAGACAAATAGCATATAAAAATTATTAATGAATTACTATATATATATATATATGTAGATAAAAAAATAGCACTCAATTATAGAGAAAATAATTATGCAGTGAAAAGAAAGATTGAAATAGCATGGATGGATGGATGGTTACAAACTGATGAAGAAAATTAAAAGGTGATGGATTGTTGGTAGTGTTGCACGAAGACAGAAATTGTAACACATAAACATGCATTAGGAATTTCATGTACTTAAGTACCCCGTAATTGGGTTCACAACTCACAAGTTGGTACTTAAGCAATGACCATGAATCGAGAATGAATTTATTCATTTATTAAAAACAAATAACACAACAAAGTCAATAAAATAAACCTAACAACTATTCATTCACTTTCAAAACTTGGCAAGTCAAGTTCTTGGTTCGCTTTTTTATTTTCATTTCCAAAGCAATAATTAATGGTAGTTTGCACATAGATATTAACTTGCATGTTTGCATTGAATAACAATGGCCATCGCATGATATATGTTTACTGCATATACGCTTGTTTCAGTTTCAGGTTTTTCCATTTTTGATCTCTTCTTACATTACATATCGTCCTGCTTATAAAACTGAGAGAAAAAATATATATATACATATATGCATGGACTTCATCAAATGGAGAACAGATGGATGTGATAATTGAATGGTGAAGGTAATACATGGTAAGAGTAGTGCTCATGCGAATACACGTTCAGCATGCACATGTCGAAGGTCATCCATCAGATCAATAATGTTCACAAAATCTGAAAAGAGATCAAGCATATCTCCACTGCATCCGCTATACAGATTATTAATAAATATGCTATTGTTTATGTTATGGTCCCAAGTGGCTGGCGCTCTGCTTGTTGGCATTCGCTTGGACTTGGAATTTCGTGCCGTGCATGCACACAGACTTAGAAATCATGTGATGGTATATTTATATATGTATGCATGTATGCATTTCAACGTTGATGTAATGTTGATTCCCCATTTCCACATTTATCAGCTGTATTTCCGTAAATAATAACAATTACTGCAGAATAACTATGCAGAACAACTCATCACTTTGTCGGCATTCTGCCTCCTGGTTGCAAATTATAATGGTTTCCTCAGCCACTGTGATTATTTGACGTTGAATTTTAACAAGTATTATTGAAGGTATTTATTGGGTTCAAAGAAGTACTGCGAATTACTATATATTCTTAATTGTCAAACCAGTGCATGTATGCATATGCATGTTAACTTTCTCCAAGATTATTTCATCATCATTAACATCACTTGAATATGAACAAAGAATGGTATATTTTTGCTACGACTCATACGCCCATATAGTATCAAATCAAGAATATCCGAACAACGAAGAAACAGCCAAGTTTGATTATTAGTAGAAATGGAAACGGAATAATATTATGTCCACAGAAAGGAGCTGGTCAATATTTAGAGGATGAAGTTTTCAAACTCCAGTCAAGTTTAAACTCTCCTTCCTGTCGTTTCTGTCTGTTTGGTAAATTAGGCAAATCCAATCTCAGCAGAAGAGAAGAGAGAAAAGTCCCACAAAACAATTTTATTCTTCTTTGCCTTGGTTTGGTATCTACAGTGTGTGTGTGTGTGTGTGTGCGCGTGTGAGAGAGAGAAGATGATGCTCTAAACTCTCGAGTGGAAGCATACCAATACCATCGACGACTTGAGTTTAGTTTAAACCGACCAAGCCTGCCCAGTCAAATTAGTTGGGAAATTAAAAACCTCGTGCTTCTGCCGGATGTTTGGCACAATAGATGATTCATCCACTAGGAGACCAAATGATTCATCAGATTAATCAGTAATGTGAATGGAATTAATGAGCCAAATCCAATGGCAGAAGATGTCAAAGATAATAATATAAATCATGGCATTATTTATGGTTTGGCCAGTACAATAAGATTGGGAAATGTATACAACTTGTGATGCATGTATAGTGTTGGAGGAATTTTTATTAACTAATTTTAATTACTGTATATGTTAATTAATTAGATAGATAATAACGATAAAGCAGCTAAGTAGCTTATTTTTACAGGAAATCTGTGGCTAGTTATCAAGGGAGGGACACGAAGTACAAGTAAGTGATCACGTACCATCTTCATATTAGTTTATTTATATGGGAAAGTGAATTAATTTAAGTGTACACGATTAACAATAATAATGGGGAAGAAGAAGAAGAAGAATCAATCAAATTTCAACAAGATACATCAAATCATATCATATCTTATCTTATTATTTGTTGTAAGGGGGGTGGGGGGAGACGAGAGAAGAAACCAACCCATTGTAAGATGCCTGCCTGTCTGGTCTGGTCTTTGAATGCATGCTGCTTCACGTGGTTACTGATTTTAATAATAAAAGCCTCAACAATTGATCCATAAAAGTATATATTTTAATACATATGTTGGCTTTCAAGCCTGGCATGGCATCCGCCGACCCAGAGAGAGGATTAATACTACATCACACATACAGCTCTGTGCTGTGGCTGTGCAGTTCTAATGATGCGATGTACATATATATATTTATTTATTTGTATATTTATTTATTTAATCTTTCTGATTGGATTATTGCATTTACATTGAATTGTTTGAGGCAGAAGATGGAATTGAACATTAATGCAGAAGTAATGTGTAACTTATGGGAAGCCAATTAAAATGCCAATACACTTAGGTTTGGGTAAGAGAGAACATTAATTTGATACGTTTATAATACATACATACATACAAAAAAAATATTACCAAAATTGCGATACGTGTGTGTTTTGTAAATCAATTGAACTAATTCATTATCGTTGGGCCTATACAAGAATGAAACGTATTGCCCAGAACAAGTTGAACTTCTCTTGAGGTATGCTTACTCTTCCCCAGATCTACATACTTCTTAAACGAATCCCTTTCCGTACCAGTCATTATTACTCTCAATGCTTACACTCACTACCAATGAAGTTCTAACTCCCAATTATTCCTTTTTCGCCGAACCCAATGGTAGAACCAAACATACAGCCCTCTCTTGCTTAACTGATTTCTCTTTTTGCTGCCCCATCTGTGACTCAGACCCCGTGCAGCCCACGTATATCTGTAATATCTTCTTACACACTTCCTCAAGATGATTTCTATATTCAACTCCTCGCTCACTGATGGATTATCTGTGAGGGAATCTTGAAGGAAGTTGAGGTAGTTCTGATAAGATTCATTCTCAAAATGAACAATAGGAAGATTGGAGAGTTCCAATGTGGAGCACACTTCTGCAGTTTCTTCTGTAGCACTGTCTGTGCGTTCAGTTCATGGGCATGCAATGTAATTGAGGAAGATATGTAACGGAGGATTTTGGTATTGGCCGCTGACAAGAATTGTAGGCGCATTTTATACAAATCAGTTGCAACCTGAAATATAATATACAACAAAAGAAAATAAGATGGCTAGCAAATCAAATATTATAAATAAATCTACCGTACTGAAATCTTCCTTATGAATTCATGTTTTACGGGTAAAAGTTATCTCCTATAATTGTAACCATCATAGGAATTAAACATAGAATCGCAGCATAAAGGTATATTTAATATATAAGACTTGTGCCTAATAAAAACAATATGCATCAACAATGGGAGAGACAGAGCACCTGTATAATGAATAGCTGCACTGAAATATGACTTTCAATTCTTGATATCACATATGCTGCAATTTGCAGCTTATCATCCTCGAGTTCTTCATTAGTTGATCTATGCTCAGAATTAATATCCATGTAGCATAAAGTTTCAGAAGTGTCAGGAATCTCAAGGTCATTAATAGTTCTGAAGACCTTTATCAAACTTGGCATTGTTGACAATGCCACATCTTTCAAACCAAAAAAGATTTCTCCATTCAACATGCGAAATTTTGCTTCCAAGTGCACCTGCCAAATGCAACAATTCAGCAACCCCAGTGCTTGCTGGACCCTGAACAAATTTTCTTATGAATCCCGTCAAAATGGATATGACATTAGGTAGATGAGACCTCAACACATCAACTAGACACTGTAATCCAATGGCAGAAGTCTCAAGAGTCCGATGTGCTTCCTTTAGGTTGTGAAGATTGAAGCTGGTGAATCCTGCTCATCTTTAGCAAGCATGTCTTTCTTTTCACATACACTATTAAATATTGGACAACTAATTGAAGACTCAAATAAAAAATTGTTGCGGTAAAAGATGACCATGATTCTTTAGAATATTAAAAAGTACTTCCAAAGAACTCTTTCGGATGGTTGATCTGGGATCAGACATTAGTTTGGATAAAGCTGTAACAGAAACATCAAGAGGTTTTAAATCTCAGGCACTTTAACCCCCCGAAGACACTACTTAACTCACCCACTATTACTTGCACAGAACAAATCTATGCCATTCTACCACATTATACTTGAGTATGGTAGTGAATAGGCCACAGACACATGGGATCACATATTCCTTTCCTCCCATCTCTTATAAATATTAGGTTCAATATTTAGAACTCAGAATAGATGTCAGCAGCAGTTTTCACCTCCATAATGCATCCTGGCATCTTTCATATATGAGTACTTTACGCGTGTTGTGCAAGAATCGTGAGGATGAAGCACATACCTGTCAGCAAACGGAACCCAACAGGATTCATAGTCATCGTCATCAGTCGAGATTTTATATATGTATATCACCGCACGCTTTGAGCATAACTGATTAGATTTTCATAATTTTTCCAGACATCTGAGGTAAGTCAATTTGTTGTGATCTTAATTCACTTTTTACGACTCTATTCTTTTCTTTATTAGTGATTGTGTTGTTGTTTTTGACGGCAGTCTCTCGAATATGTTTTATAAATGTTTTCTCTTCTTCACCGACGTGCACACATTAATAATGCAATCATTCTATAGATTGGTTCGGTCTGTACTGTTGGTTTTTCAGGAAAGTCCTCTGTAATTTTTATAATGTGCCGATTGTACAGCAAACTACATGCCCATTACACATCCAGAACAATCAATGGGTGAGGGTGGACTTGCGATGGATCCCTCGCGACTCTCTACAACATCAAATATGTACTACTACGACTCGGGGTTATTAAAATAACAGAACGACTTAACTGATACATAAGCTACTGTTGTTGTAATTATTATTTGTCTTTTTGTATACCTGATAATCCAATGCCTAACGTGCCAAAGCATCGAGTAAATCACATATCTATGTTTTGGAAGTTTGCAAGATTGTGTCACAAGTTTATGAAAGTTTATATTTATATTATATCATTTGATATGTTTATGCCTTCTTGTCCATAAGCAATTTGTGTATTGCCTTTTAAAATTGGTCTGAGGAAGATAATATGTTTATCTCACAGCACTCAAACATATCTAGCTAGAGATTACTTTTATATTTTAAGGCATACATACCACCACATATAAATGCAATGCCATACTCATCTTAACTAAGCTTAGTTTATCATATATGTTATGATATATATATATATGGACAATACAGCAATATTCACACAACGCAATCCAAGCGAAAGGTCTAAAAGGCCCGAGAGAGGCAGACAGACATCTGAGTCCGCGTGCCCGCCCACCCCCAATTCGCAATTCAAGTTCGCATTTCCCTCGATGCAGATGCAATGGTATTTGAATCAAGTTGATATAACCCTATTAGGATCACATATCATATGGAACTTTAAAAGAGGAGCTATTGGTTGAATGTCATATAAAACGAGTACTTTTAATTCAAAAAACAAAACAAACCCTGGTATGTTTATTAATTGTAGATGTACTATATGTATGACAATATTATTTTTGATCTACCTATATATATCTATTGATTGTCACGTACAAATAAAAGATAATAAGCGAACTAAACTTATCTCATTTTAAGAGTGTTTAAATTTCTTAAAAGAGGTGACTCAAATACACAGATCTGTCTTGTACTCGTATGCTACTAACTCTTTATCTTATCACTTCTTTGATCTATTGCTTACGAGCTGTGAAATACTGTATGGGTTAACACTGAGTTACCACACATTCAACACTACCAAGCTACCCGATTCTTCTTCCTTGGTTCTGTACCTCAGTTTAGATGCTGGTAAAATCGTATGAAAAAACCTACGTGATCTGCTTAGAAATCTGTAACATAGCTGTTGTTGCAAGAGGTTTAGCTAATTTAGCCAAACATATCAACTATGCAACTTTTCATATAACCAGTGGTCAACGAAAACAGAGAAATCTTGCGAGCAGAACCCACACAAAAAAAAAAAACAAAACCCAAAAAACCAAATCTTAGAACTGCTCGATTCAGTGCAATTTGATGGTGTAGAAGGAAAATGTGTAGTGTTGATGAGCTCCTGAATGGCATGCTAACCCAACATCTGCCTGAAGATCGATCCAATTTTGTTCTAGGTGTAGAGACTGGTCTAAAAGAAATAGGCTCGCCGTTGGATGTTTTGAAGAACGTAGATTGGGTATGTGGTGGTTCGACATAATTGATGTTTAATATGTGGCACTGTGACTCAGTAGGTGCCTTTGCTCCAGTGTCGGTCCTGTTATTGGAGTATACCAACAATTGCAGTTGTCATTTCACAAGAAAAGAAATAGTTCGAAACCTGGACCCATGATGCAATGTTTCTGGAGGATTGGATACTTAGGTAGAGGAAAGAATAATAGGGCACCAAGGATGATATGACGATAATCAGCTGGATGGTATGTGCACTAGAATTTCGAGAATGAATAGAGAGGGAGGTGAATGCTTCTCCTTGACATCATATTATTCAAAGAGAATAGATGGATGCAAGATGAGTCGACTAAATGACTCGACTCGTTACTCTCAGTCCCGCTAATTTGGATATAGAAACAAGACACGCGATACTCACAATATGTTGCTGTCACAAGCATTGATCAATCTCCAACAGAAGACGTGGACTGTCTCAGATTTTGTTTCAAAATTATGAAGAAAATATGATTATTTCGCATTGACTATTTCTTTGTGTGGCTTTTCTCAATATCGCATAGATGCTTGGAATATCAAACTCACAATGTCTATTTCGACACTGTATTAATTGTGACCATGATCCATCTTTGGAGCCAAAGAACTTGAAGCTCCAAAGTTCTCTGATTAGGAGCCCATGACATACCAAATCGGCAATCATTTGATTGGTGGTAAATTGATTTACTCTTTTTTGTTTTTTTGTTGATGCCACTTAAACCTAGTAAGTGCTGTACCCTTACCCGCAATTGCTATTGAATAGATTCTACTTCTGAATTGTTTATCCGCTAAAGGCTACCCTAAGTAAGGAGATTGAAAGCATTTGGCAGCCATACACGAAAAGTAAAAATTAGTGATTACTAATGTGAAAACGTAATACTAGGGTTTTTCATCATGGAAAAAACCACTGGAACAAACTGACACCAGTATTTCAAAGCTAGATACTATACTCATGATCATATTAAAGATTAGTATAAAGCTTTTCTAAATGCCATCGATGATATTCAAGAGCCTTCCAATTACAAAGAGGCCCAAATTAGGAGAACATCTCAATTCATAGCTTTATTACTTTTGATGTAGGGAGATGAATAGTGGCGCATATGATTTAAAGTATGTGAACATCCCCCTGTAGTCAAAAACAAAAGTCTGATTGGCCATCATGACCCATAAGTTCAGTAGTGACCTTGCCTTTTGAAGTTCAAAACTCTTTTACGTAAAGTGTTCCTAGTTTTTAAATTATCTTCCAAATGCATAATTGCATTCATCACCCATGATTTGGTTCATTCAATGATGCATGTCAATTCATGCTGAATTAGTTTATCACCGCGGAAATGCAAATCCCAGCATTTACTTGCCCTCGTCCATTAATATATTTAAGGGTCGGTCCCCTAAATGAAGGTTTTGCTTTGATTATTCTGGTGGCCTCACAGATCTTGTCCAGATTCAAAAAGTACCGGCTGCCCTTCGTTATGGCTCGACCTGCCAAATCATCATGGGATGGACTATATTATGCAACAAGAATTAGATGGCAAGATACGTAACAAGCATATCTGGCACATGTTGTCCATCGTTTCCCTTTCTTCCGTAGTTGCTGAGAAAATACCAGCGGCAAGGTCCAGAAAATGCCAGCAACAAGGTCCGGTTTTTCTTTACCATTTGCTACCAATAATCCCTCCAGGAGCATAGTGGTAATCCATCCCATAGAAATAATGTGAAGGGCTTCACGGGCAAACTTAATGGTATATGATTATACGGATAGATACGAACAGGAGAATTATTTTTCTGATCTGACCAATGGGTCAGATTATAAATTTTAGCAAGACAGAACCAGTTAGAAGTATAAATGAATTAAAAATTAGAGTTATTATTGTCGTTGTTTTTGCAAAACGTTATCCGAAGTTGAATGTTGTTTCCTGATACTTAATGGTCTATGATTATGCCCGTGTCGATCCTGCTCATTAAACCAATAACAAAACTTTCCAGTTTCGTTTGGTTATTGGAACTGTACAAAAAGAATGGGATATTCTTTTGTCTGCTACCCCGCATTAAAAGTAGACCGTCCCTGACACAAACTCTTGTTTTCTTCCAAGTCAGTGCGAGGGAATGACATTAGACCACAGCTGGCTAATTTGTATCCAGTATTGTCACTGTGATAGTACTACTATTTGATGTAACGTATCTTCTCTGATTCTTTTCTTCTCCTCCTCCCTCCTTCCCCCTTCTCTTCTTCTTCTCCTTTCCTTTTTTCCT
>BNST01001041.1:0-25672 GCA_019650275.1 Xylocarpus granatum
ACTTCGACAATGCCCAGAACATCCTTGTCGAAGTGACAGTAGGGTCAGGTGTGTTCGGCAGTGTGCAGGACGAGGTACCGAGAGCGACCACAGCATGACTGACAATCCTGACGGCCATGGTAGAGGGTCATGGGTGTTTGTCAGTGCGGGGATTAACTTCTGGCAGTCACCAAAACATCCCCGTGGGCGAACCAGAGGCATTGGGCACGTTTGCCAATGCTTCGGACAAACTTCGGGAAGTACCCAGAACATTCTTGTTCACGGGCAGTGGGGTCAGGTGTGTTCGGCAGTGTGCAGGACTAAGTTCCGAGAGTGACCACAGCATCACTGACAATCCTGACGGCCATGGTAGAGGGTCACGGGTGTTTGTAAGTCCGGGGATTGACTTCTGGTCGTCACCAAAACATCCCTGTGGGCGAACCAGAGGCATTGGGCACGTTTTGCAATCCTTGGGACAAACTTCGGACAATGCCCAGAACATCCTTGTCGAAGTGACAGTAGGGTCAGGTGTGTTCGGCAGTGTGCAGGACGAGGTACCGAGAGCGACCACAGCATGACTGACAATCCTGACGGCCATGGTAGAGGGTCATGGGTGTTTGTCAGTGCGGGGATAAACTTCTTGCAATCACCAAAACATCCCCGTGGGCGAACCAGAGGCATTGGGCACGTTTGCCAATGCTTCGGACAAACTTCGGGAAGTACCCAGAACATTCTTGTTCACGGGCAGTGGGGTCAGGTGTGTTCGGCAGTGTGCAGGACTAAGTTCCGAGAGTGACCACAGCATCACTGACAATCCTGACGGCCATGGTAGAGGGTCACGGGTGTTTGTAAGTCCGGGGATTGACTTCTGGTCGTCACCAAAACATCCCTGTGGGCGAACCAGAGGCATTGGGCACGTTTTGCAATCCTTGGGACAAACTTCGGACAATGCCCAGAACATCCTTGTCGAAGTGACAGTAGGGTCAGGTGTGTTCGGCAGTGTGCAGGACGAGGTACCGAGAGCGACCACAGCATGACTGACAATCCTGACGGCCATGGTAGAGGGTCATGGGTGTTTGTCAGTGCGGGGATTAACTTCTGGCAGTCACCAAAACATCCCCGTGGGCGAACCAGAGGCATTGGGCACGTTTGCCAATGCTTCGGACAAACTTCGGGAAGTACCCAGAACATTCTTGTTCACGGGCAGTGGGGTCAGGTGTGTTCGGCAGTGTGCAGGACTAAGTTCCGAGAGTGACCACAGCATCACTGACAATCCTGACGGCCATGGTAGAGGGTCACGGGTGTTTGTAAGTCCGGGGATTGACTTCTGGTCGTCACCAAAACATCCCTGTGGGCGAACCAGAGGCATTGGGCACGTTTTGCAATCCTTGGGACAAACTTCGGACAATGCCCAGAACATCCTTGTCGAAGTGACAGTAGGGTCAGGTGTGTTCGGCAGTGTGCAGGACGAGGTACCGAGAGCGACCACAGCATGACTGACAATCCTGACGGCCATGGTAGAGGGTCATGGGTGTTTGTCAGTGCGGGGATTAACTTCTGGCAGTCACCAAAACATCCCCGTGGGCGAACCAGAGGCATTGGGCACGTTTGCCAATGCTTCGGACAAACTTCGGGAAGTACCCAGAACATTCTTGTTCACGGGCAGTGGGGTCAGGTGTGTTCGGCAGTGTGCAGGACTAAGTTCCGAGAGTGACCACAGCATCACTGACAATCCTGACGGCCATGGTAGAGGGTCACGGGTGTTTGTAAGTCCGGGGATTGACTTCTGGTCGTCACCAAAACATCCCTGTGGGCGACCAGAGGCATTGGGCACGTTTTGCAATCCTTGGGACAAACTTCGGACAATGCCCAGAACATCCTTGTCGAAGTGACAGTAGGGTCAGGTGTGTTCGGCAGTGTGCAGGACGAGGTACCGAGAGCGACCACAGCATGACTGACAATCCTGACGGCCATGGTAGAGGGTCATGGGTGTTTGTCAGTGCGGGGATTAACTTCTGGCATCACCAAAACATCCCCGTGGGCGAACCAGAGGCATTGGGCACGTTTGCCAATGCTTCGGACAAACTTCGGGAAGTACCCAGAACATTCTTGTTCACGGGCAGTGGGGTCAGGTGTGTTCGGCAGTGTGCAGGACTAAGTTCCGAGAGTGACCACAGCATCACTGACAATCCTGACGGCCATGGTAGAGGGTCACGGGTGTTTGTAAGTCCGGGGATTGACTTCTGGTCGTCACCAAAACATCCCTGTGGGGCGAACCAGAGGCATTGGGCACGTTTTGCAATCCTTGGGACAAACTTCGGACAATGCCCAGAACATTTTATTTCGTTTAATTAATTTTTAGGTTAATAAATATTTGATTGTAATTAAAAAAACAAATTTTGCTTTTAAATTTTAAATCCTGAGTGCAGGTTCCAATCACTTAAATCTAGCATTTTCGGCATATGTGTTTTAAAGTCCTAGGAAATGCGGATATAGTAACATGGGATTTCATTAATACAAATTTCTTTATTTTTATAATCATCATGTCAGTTTTCAATCATAGGATTTCTATGTCTTTGGCCCCTTAATGGCTTCAAAGGGATTCCCCATGATCAGTGTGAATAACAAACTCTTTAGGTAGTAAATAATGTTACCAAGTCTCTAAAGCTCTAACTAAAGCAAAAAACTCTTTGTCATAGGTTGAGTAGTTTAATTGTGCCCCACTAAACTTTTGACTAAAGTATGCTAATGGATGCCCCTCTTGCAAAAGAACAGCCCCAATTCCCACACCAGATGCATCACACTCCAATTCAAAAGTTTTGGTGAAATCAGGTAATGTAAATTGTGCATTGTACTTCTCTAATTAACTCAAAACTCCTTTGTACTTCATTAATCCATTCAAAAGCCCTTTCTTTTTTAATAATTTTAGTAATAGGAGCAAGTAAAGTACTAAAATTCTTCACAAACCTTCGATAAAAAAAAGGCCAACCCATGGAAACTTCTCACTTCAGCAATACTACTTGGAATAGCCTTTACCTTTTCTTCATCAACTCCAACACCATGCTTTGACACCACATAACCAAGAAAAACTACATGGTCTTGGCAAAAATGGCATTTCTTTAGATTGCCATACAATTTCTCTTCCCTCAGTACTTTAAACACTTTTCTCAAATGAATTATATGTGTTTCTAAACTTCCACTGTAGGTCAGAATATCATCGAAATAAACAACAACAAAATCACCAATAAAGTTCCTAAGTACGTAATTCATCAATCTCATAAAGGTACTTTGTTCATTAGATAAACCAAATGGCATAACCATCGATTCATATAATCCAAATTTAGTTTTAAAAGTAGTTTTCCATTCATCCCCTTCTTTCATCCTAATCTAATGATAACCACTTTTGAGATCTATTTTAGAAAATATAGCAACACCATTTAACTCGTCAAGCATATCATCAAGTCTAGGGATAGGATAGCGATATTTTACCGTAATCTTGTTGATTACCCTACTATCCACACATATCCACATGGTTTTATCCTTCTTCGGAACCAACAAAGCCAGTACGGAACAAAGACTCATGGATTCCTTAATATATCCCTTATCTATCAGCTCAGAAACTTGCTTTTGCAACTCTTTAGTCTCTTCTGGATTGCTTCTATAGGCTGGTCGATTTGGCAGAGTTGCCCCTAGTATGAGATCTATTTGGTGCTCAATTCCTCTATTTGGTGGTAACCCTTTCGGTATGTCTTCTGGAAATACATCAGCAAACTCCTTTAAAATTGCTTTCACTTGAGTCGGCAGAGTAACATCTCTATTTTGAGTTGCTTCTTTGACTACCAGAATAAAGATTGACTCTTTATCAAACAAAGCTTGCTTTACTACTCCTTTGTTAACAAACAAACTCTCTTTCTTTTTCTTCTCAAATTCAATTTTATCCTTCTGAATTTGTTGTGGATTAAGAGGCGTTAACACAATCTTTCTGCCATCCTTAACAAAGGAATATGTATTCTTATAACCATCATGAAAATTTCTTCTATCATACTGCCAAGGTCTTCCCAGTAAAAGATGACTTGCATCCATAGGGACGACATCACACAACACTTCATCTTTGTATCTACCAATTGAAAAAGGCACCAAAACTTGTTAAGTAACGTTCACATCACCATTGTTATTTAGCCACTACAATCTATAAGGTTGGGGATGTTTTAGAGTAGTTAAATTTAGTTTTTCTACCAAGGTAGTGGAAGCCACATTTGTACAACTACCTCCATCAATTATAACTCCACACACTTTATTCTGAATTGCACACCTTGTATGGAAGATATTCTCATGCTGCTCATCTTTCGTTTTTGCTTGTGTAGTCATGGTGCGGCGAACTACAAGCATTTTTCCAATTTCAGCATGTTCTACCTCTTCTTCCTCGCCATCTTCTACTCCCTTTTCTTCTGCAGTCTCGTCTTCACTCTCCAATTCTCCTTGTGAGTCCTTAAGCACCATTACTCTCCTATTTGGACATTCAGAAGCGATATGCCCATGTCTTAGGCATTTAAAGCATTTGATGTCTTGGCTCCGTTTTAGAGGAATGGTTTCTGCCACCTTCTCTTTTCCTTTATCAATAGCTATTACTGACTTGCTAGGACCAGTTTTCTCTACTGACTTTGCTATCTTCTTTGAAAGGGAAGTCGAATAAGTAGATGATGAATTGATATTTTTGGTAGAACCTGATCTGTACACTCCCCTCATTAGTTGTCTCTCCACCTTGATAGCAAGTTTAATCACATCTTGCAAAGAAACATATGGTTGCAATTCTGCATTACTTGCAATTTCATACTTTAGCCCACCAAGGAACCTTGCAATCGTTAGTTCTTCTAGTTCTTACAAGTTACACCTCATCATAAGCATCTCATACTCTTTGACATAATCTTCCACACACATGCCCCCTTGCCTTAAACTTTGAAGCTTAAAGTACAGTTCTCTGTTTGTAATATTCTGGCAAAAATCTTCTCTCCATTCATATCTTCATGATTCTCCAACTTGTCACCTCACCTAAACCTTCCCTTCTTCGCCTAGTTTTCTCATTTTCCCACCATAAATTGGCATAATCATTGAATTCAAGAGCTGCCAACTTGCACTTCCTTGGTTCAGAATAATCATAGTACTCAAATACCTTCTCTACTTTTTGCACCCATTCTAAGTACTCCTCGAGTGAACTTGTTCCTCGAAATGCTGGAATCTTTAGCTTAACATCAATTCCATTATCCCTGGTATTTCTTCTCTGCCATTGTCTCTCCCCAGCTTCATTATCTATTTCTGGCTCATCAAGCTCATCCTCTTCATAATAATCAGGCCCTCTAGTTGCTCGTTGCCCTCGTCATTCATGTCTTCTGGGTTGTTGCTGAATGGTATTCCTTTCCACGACTTGAATTAAACGTCATTTGCTCCCTCATCTCTGTTTGCTGGTGTTCAAGTGCTAGGATCTTAGCTTGATCCAAACTCAATCCTTTTGGAACAGGAGGAGTTCCTTCTTCTCCAGACATAATTCTTCCTGAAATTTTTAAGTGAATGAGTTTCTTGATTTAAAGAGGCTCTGATACCAACTGATATGCCTCAAGGATCTTCAATGGTGAATCAAGATCTAATGGGTATATTTTTTTTTAGGGTTTTGTGGATGGAAAGAGGTGCTAGGGATATGGTATAGTAATTGGGTGGATCAAAATTCGTAATTGGAGTAAGTTATTGGGTCTGTGGAGGTGTTTTAAGGAAGCTGAAGGGTTATGTACAAATTTAAAGTGGAAATATGATAGGGATAGCTTATGAAAAGTTTAAGAAGAGGAGAAAAAGGAATTTTAATCAATATCAAGAATCAAAATAAAGAAATTAAAACTAGTTAATCAAGTTTCATGAGATCAGATCGACACAAACAAGATTACTAGGTTGATTCGCCACACTCTAAGATAGAAAGAAGGAAGAGTGATGAGAATCGATAGATAATTTTCCACTAAATAAAGAATTTGTTTAGATAAGAATTTGAAAGCAATTAAGCAAAATTTCGCTTATTCATCAAAACTATTTAATTACAAGCAATAATGTTGTATTTATAGTGATGACAGCCTTTCCATGTCTAACTTATACTAAAACGCATAATTCATCTATAATAAGGATTCTTAAGTAAATAAGGACTACTAAGTCATCTAGATTTCTATGAGGATAAGCCTAATATATCGGGTTCCTAATCCTACTTAAAATCTTACTTGCAAAAACCCTACTTGATCTTAAACTCCTTGCCTAGTGACATTTTTTACTGTCGTTGGAATTCTTCTTGGCATGGATATCCTTTGTTAATGAGGATTAATCTTTCTTGGATGGCAACAACTTCATTTCCATGATTGAGCACATCACACGGTCGTCGAAATTCTTGAAGATCAAAAGCCCAAATAACTCTTTGATTGATCTTTGGACACCCATATCAAGCCCAAAGCCCATTTCAACCTAACTACTAAAGGTCAAAATAACGGCTAGTTTTTGAAATTGAAAGATATACTATTATGTGTTATACCTCGCTGTATGCCTCTGCCGTGCCCGCTTGTATATTCCGATCTTTACTGGTAGTTCTTACAACGCACTGTGAAACGCGGTGCCATGCCCACAAGGATGTTTTGGTTGCTCCCAGAACTTCGTCCTACATACTGTCCAACACACCTGACCCTGCAGCTGCACCCAAAAGGATGTTCAGGGCACTCCCCAAAGTTTGTCCCAAGCATTGCCAAACTTACCCAATGCCTCTGGTGCGGCCACAGGAATGTTTCGTCCACATCTAGAAGTTCACCCCTAGACTGACAAACATGCTTGATGCCTCTGCCATGGGCGTCAGGATTGTTAAAGATGAAGAGATTGAGGGTGAAGTTGAAAAGCCCAAATAACTCTTTGATTGATCTTTAGACACCCATATCTAGCCCAAAGCACATTTCAAGCTAACTACTAAAGGTCAAAATAACGGCTAGTTTTTGAAATTGAAAGATATGTTGTTATGTGTTGTGCCTAGTTGTATGCCTTTGCCAAGCCGAATTGTATATTCCGGTCTCCACTAGTAGTTCCTACCGCACACAGTCGAACGCGCTGCCATGCCCACTGGGATGTTCTAGTCGCTACCAGAACTTCGTCCTGCACACTATTGAACACACCTGACTCTGCAGCCGCGCCAGCAAGGATGTTCTGGGCACTCCCTGAAGTTTATACCAAGCATTGCCAAACTTGCCCAGTGCCTCTAGTGCACCGACAGGGATGTTTTGGTCACACCTAGAACTTCATCCCTGGAACTGACAAACAAGCATTAAGCCTCTGCCACGGCCGTTGAGATTCTAGAAGATGAAGAGGTTGAGGGTGAAGAGGAAAAGCCCACAATAACACTTTGATTGATCTTTGGACACCCATATCAAGCCCAAAGCCCAATTCAAGCTAAATACTACAGTATAAAATAACAGCTAGTTTTTGAAATTGAAAGATATGCAGTTTTGTGTTGTACCTAGCTGTATGCATCTGCCATGCCCACGTTTATATTCTGGTATTTATTGGTAGTTCCTACAGTGCACTTTCGATAGCGCTACCACGCCTATTGTGATGTTTTGGTCGCTCCTGAAACTTTGTCCTGCACACGCACCTTGCAACCACGCCCACAGGGATGTTATAGGCACTTCCTGAAGTTTATCCCAAGCGTTGCCGAAGGTGCCCAATGCCTCTAGTTCGCACACAGGGATGTTTCGTTAACCAGAAGTTCATCCTCAGACTATCAAACACTCATGAAGCCTCTTCCACTACCGCGGGGATTCTTGAAGATGAAAAGCCCAAATAACTCTTTGATTGATCTTTGGACACCCATATCAAGCCCAAAGCCCAATTTCAAGCTAAATACTACAGTACAAAATAATAGCTAGTTTCTTAAATTGAAAGATATGTTGTTATGTGTTGTACCTAGCGGTATGCCTCTGCCGTGCCCACGTGTATATTGTGGTATTTACTGGTAGTTCTTACAGCGAACTGTCGAACGCGCTGCCATACCCATTGGGATGTATTGGTCACTCCTCCAACTTCGTCCTGTACACTGTCGAACACACCTAACTATGCAGCAATGCCCACAAGGATGTTCTGGGCACTCTCTGAAGTTTCTCCCAAGCGTTGCCGAAAGTGCCCAATGCCTCTGGTGCGCCCACACGGATGTTTCGGCCACACCTAGAAGTTCGTCCCTGTGCTGACAAACACGCATTAAGCCTCTACCACAGCCGTGGGGATTGTTAAAGATGAAGAGATTGAGGGTGAAGATGAAAAGTCCAAATAACACTTTGATTGATCTTTGGACACCCATATGAAGCCCAAAGCCCATTTTAAGCTAATTACTAAAGGAGAAAATAACAGCTAGTTTTTGAAATTGAAAGATATGTTGTTATGTGCTGTACCTAGCTATATGCCTCTGCCAAAGCACGCATGTATATTCCGGTCTCCACTAGTAGTTCCTATCGCACATAGTCGAACGCGCTGCCATGCCCACTAGGATGTTCTAGTCGCTACCAAAACTTCGTCCTACACACTATTGAACACACCTGACTCTGCAGCCGCGCCCGTAAGGATGTTCTCGGCACTCCCTGATGTTTATACCAAGCGTTGCCAAACTTGCCCAGTGCCTCTAGTTCACCGACAGGGATGTTTTGGTCACAGCTAGAAGTTCGTCCTCATATTGACAAACAAGCATGAAGCCTCTGCCACGGCCGTCGAGATTCTTGAAGATGAAGAGATTGAGGGTGAAGATGAAAAGCCCAAATAACACTTTGATTGATCTTTGGACACCCATATCAAGCCCAAAGCCCAATTCAAGCTAAATACTACAGTACAAAATGACAGCTAGTTTTTGAAATTGAAAGATATGCTGTTATGTGTTGTACCTAGCTGTATGCCTCTACATGCCCGCATGTATATTATGGTATTTATTTGTAGTTCCTACAATGCACTGTCGATAGCGCTGCCACGCCCACTGGGATGTTTTGGTCACTCCCGAAACTTTGTCCTGCACACTGCTCGAACACGCCAGACCTTGCAGCCCACGCCCACAAGGATGTTATAGGTACTCCCTGAAGTTTATCCCAAGCGTTGCCGAACATGGCCAATGCCTCTAGTTTGCACACAGGCATGTTTCGGTGACATCCAGAGGTTCGTCCCCAGACTAACAAACACTCATGAGGCCTCTTCCACTACCGTGGGGATTCTTGAAGATGAAAAGATCGAGGGTGAAGATGAAAAGCCCAAATAACTCTTTGATTGATCTTTGGACACCCATATCAAGCCCAAAGCCCAATTCAAGCTAAATACTACAGTACAAAATAATAGCTAGTTTTTAAATTGAAAGATATGCTGTTATGTGTTGTACTTAGCAGTATGCCTCTGCCGTGGTCGCGTGTATATTCTGGTATTTACTGGTAGTTCTTAGAGCGCACTGTTGAACGCGCTGCCACACCTATTGGGATGTGTTGGTCAGTCCTGCAACTTCGTCCTGCACACTATCGAACACACCTAACTCTACAGCCGTGCCCACAAGGACGTTCAGGGCACTCTCTGAAGATTCTCCCAAGCGTTGCCGAAAGTGCCCAATGCCTCTGGTGCACCCACAGGGATGTTTCGGCCACAGCCAGAAGTTCGTCACTGGGCTGACAAACATGCATTAAGCCTCTACCACAGTTGTTGGGATTGTTAAAGATGAAGAGATTAAGGGTGAAGATGAAAAGTCCAAATAACTCTTTGATTGATCTTTGGACACCCATATGAAGCCTAAAGTTAATTTCAAGCTAATTACTAAAGGAGAAAATAACAGCTAGTTTTTGAAACTGAAAGATATGTTGTTATGTGCTATACCTAGCTGTATGCCTTTGCCAAGCACACATGTATGTTCCGGAGTCTATAGGTAGTTCCTACCGCATACTGTCGAACGCATTGCCACACCCACTGGGTTGTTCTGGTCGCTCCCGTAACTTCGTCCTGCACACTGCTGAACACACCTGACCTCGCAGCCACGCCTGCAAGGATGTTCTGGGCACTCTTCAAAGTTTATACCAAGCGTTGCCGAATTTACCCAATGCCTCTGGTGCGCTGACAGGGATGTTTCGGTCACACCTAGAAGTTCATCCCCGGACTGACAAACACACATTAAGCCTTTGCCATGGCCGTCAAGATTCTTGAAGATCAAAAGATTGAGGGTGAAGATGAAAAGCCCAAATAACTTTTGGTTGATCTTTGGACACCCATATCAAGCCCAAAGCCCAATTTAAGCTAAATACTAAAGTATAAAATAACAGCTAGTTTTTGAAATTGAAAGGTATGCTGTTATGCGTCGTACCTAGCTGTATGCCTCTGTCGTGCCCGCGTATAAATTTCTGTTATTTACTGGTAGTTCTTACAGCGTGCTGTTGAACGCGCTGCCACACTTACTGAGATGTTTTGGTCACTCCCAGAACTTCGTCCTACACACTGTCGAACACACCTGACCCTGCAGTAGCACCTACAAGGATGTTCAGCGCACTCCCAGAAGTTTATCCCAAGCATTGCCGAAAGTGCCCAATGCCTCTGGTGCATCCACTGGGATGTTTTGGTCACACCTAGAAGTTCGTCCCCGAGCTGACAAACACGCATTAAGCCTCTTCCATGGCCGTAAGGATTGTTAAAGATGAAGAGATTGACGGTGAAGATGAAAAGCCCAAATAACTCTTTGATTGATCTTTGGACACCCGTATGAAGCCCAAACCCCATTTCAAGCTAATTACTAAGGAGAAAACAACAGCTAGTTTTTGAAACTGAAACATATGTTGTTATGTGTTGTACCTAGCTGCATGCATGTTCCGGTCCCTATAGGTAGTTCCTACCATATATTGTCGAAAGCGCTGTCACACCCACTGGGATGTTCTGGTTGCTCCCAGAACTTCATCCTGCACACTGTAGAACACACCTGACCCCGCAGCCGCGCCCACAAGGATGTTCTAGGCAGTCCCCGAAGTTCATACCAAGCGTTGACAAACTTGCGCAATCCCTTTAGTGTGCTAATAGGGATGTTTTGATCACACCTAGTAGTTCGTCCCCAGACTAACAAACACGCATGAGGCCTATGCCACGGCCGTCGGGATTCTTGAAGATGAAGAGATTGAGGGTGAAGATGAAAAGCCCAAACAACTCTTTGATTGATCTTTGGACACCCATATCAAGCTCAAAGCCCAATTTAAGCTAAATACTACAATACAAATAACAACTAGTTTTTTAAATTGAAAGGTATGTTGTCATGTGTTGTACCTAGCTGTATGCCTCTGCTAAGTCCGCATGTATGTTCCGGTCTGTACTAGTAGTTCCTACTGCACACTATCGAACGCGCTGCCACGCACATTGGGATGTTCTGGTTGCTCCCAAAACATGGTCCTGAAGGCTGTCGAGCACACCTAACCCTGCAGCCGAGACCACAAGGATGTTTAGGGCACTCCCCGATGTTTCTCCCAAGCATTGCCGAAAGTTCTCAATGCCTCTGGTGCGCCCACAGGCATGTTTCAATCACACCTAGAAGTTCGTCACCGAACTGACAAACACGCATGATGCCTCTGCCACAGCCATAGGGATTGTTAAAGATGAAGACATTGAGGGTGAAGATGAAAAACCGAAATAACTCTAGTTTGGACACCTATATCAAACCTAAAGCCCATTTCAAGCGAATTACTGAAAGATAAAATAACATCTAGTTTTTGAAACTGAAAGATATGCTGTTATGTGTTATACATAGCTGTATGCCTCTGCCAAGCCTGCATGTATGTTTCGGTCTCTACAGGTAGTTCCCACCGCACACGATAAAACCACTGAGAGGCTGTGCTTGCTCCCGGAACATCGTCCTATAGACTGCCAAACACACTTAGACGTTCGCACGGGAATGTTTTGGTCACACTTAAACGTTCGTCCCCGGGCTGACAAACAGGCATGAAGCCTCTGCTACGGCGATCAGGATTCTTGAAGTTGAAGAGATTAAGGGTGAAGATGAAAAGCCCAAATAACTCTTTGATTGATCTTTGGACACCCATATCAAGCCCATAGCCCATTTGGAACTGACTACTACAGGACAAAATAACAGCTAATTCTTGAAATTGAAAGATATGTTGTTATGTGTTGTACCTAGCTCTATGCCTCTATTAGGCCCGCACGTATGTTTTGGTCTCCACTAGTACTTCCTACCGCACATAGTCGAACGCAGTGCCACACCCACTAGGTTGCTGTGGTAACTCCCGGAACTTCATCCTGCAGACTACCAAACACACCTGACCCTGCACCCATGCCAACCAGGATGTTTTGGGCACTCCCCGAGGTTTCTACCAAGCATTGCCAAACGTGCCCAATGCCTTTGGTCCGCGCATGGGGATGTTTTTGTCACACTCAGAAGTTCGTCCCCAGACTGACAAACACGCATAAAGCCTCTGCCACGATCGTCAGGATTCTTGAAGATGGAGAGATTGAGCGTGAAGATGAAAAGCCCAAATAACTCTTCGATTGATCTTTGGACACTCATATTATGCCCATAGCCCATTTGGAACTAACTACTATAGGACAAAATAACAGCTAGTTTTTAGAATTTACAAGATATGCTGTTATGTGTTGTACCTAGTTGTATGCCTCTTCTAAGCCCGCGTGTATATTCTGGTCTCCACTAGTAGTTCCTGCCACACACAAATGAATGCACTGCCATGCCCACTGGGATGCTGTGGTCACTGCTTGAACTTCGTCCTGCAGACTACCGAACACACCTGACCCTGCACTCGCGCTGACAAGGATGTTCTGGGCACTCCCCGAAGTTTGTCCCAAGCATTGCCAAACATGCCCAATTCTTTAGGTTCACCCACAGGGATGTTTTGGTCACACCCAAAAGTTCATCCTCGGACTGACAAACATGCATGAAGCTTCTGCCACGACCGTCAGGATTCTTAAGGGTAAAGAGATTGAGGGTCAAGATGAAAAGCACAAATATCTCATTCATTGATTTTTGGACGCCCATATCAAGCCTAAAGCTCATTTCAAGCTAACTACTACAGGACAAAATAACTGCTAGTTTTTGAAATTGTAAGATATGCTGTTATGTGTTGTACCTGGCTGTATGACTCTGCCAAGCCCGCGTTTATATTCTGGTCTCCTCTAGTACTTTTTGCCGCACACAAACGAATTCGCTGCCATGCCCACTAGGATGCTGTGGTCACTCTCGAAACTTCGTCCTACAGACTGCCAAACACACCTGAACCTCCACCTGTGACGACAATGATTATCTGGGCACTCCTGGAAGTTTGTCCCAAGCATTGCCAAACGTGCCTAATGCCTCTGGTTCGCGCACAGGGATGTTTTGGTCACACCCAGAAGTTCCTCCCCGAACTGACAAACACGCATAGAGCCTCTGCCACAACCGTCAGGATTCTTGAAGATAAAGAGATTAAGGGTGAAGATGAAAAGCCCAAATAACTCTTCGATTGATCTTTGGACACACATATCAAGCGCATAGCCCATTTGGAATTAACTACTATAGGAAAAAATAACAGCTACTTTTTGTAATTGCAAGATATGCTGTTATGTGTTGTACCTAGCTATATACCTTTGCCAAGCCCGCGTGTATATTCTGGTCTCCACTAGTGGTTCCTGCTGCACACAAACGAACGCGCTGCCACGCCTACTAGGATGCTGCGGTCTCTCCCAAAACATTGTCTTGCAGACTACCAAATATACTTGATCGTCTACCCTTGCCGACAAGGATGTTTTGGGCAATCCCGAAAGTTTGTCCCAAGCATTGCCAAACGTGCCCAATGCCATCGGTTTGCCCACGGGGATGTTTTGGTCACACCCAGAAGTTCATCCCCGAGCTAACAAACATGCATGGGGCCTCTGCCACAACCGTCAGGATTCTTGAAGATGAAAAGATTGAGGGTGAAGATGAAAAGCCTAAATAACTCTTTGATTGATCTTTGGACACCCATATCAAGCCCATAGCTCATTTGGAGCTAACTACTACAGGACAAAATAATGGCTAGTTTTTGAAATTGAAAGACATGCTGTTATGTGTTGTACCTAGCTGTATGTCTCTATCAAGCCCGCACATATGTTTCGGTCTCCACTAGTAGTTCCTACCGCACACAGTCGAACGTGGTGCCACACCCATAAGGATGTTGTGGTCACTCTCGGAACTTCGTCCTGCATACTGCGTAGCACACATTACCCTGCTGCCGTGCTGACAAGGGTGTTTTGTGTGCTCCTAGAAGTTTATCACAAGCATTGCCAAACGTGCCCAATGCCTCTGGTACGTGCACGGGGATGTTTTGGTCACACCTAAAAGTTCGTCCCCAGACTGACAAACACACATGAAGTCTCTGGCACGGTCATCGGGATTCTTGAAGGTGAAGAGATTGAGGGTGAATATGAAAAGCCCAAATAACTCTTTGATTGATCTTTGGACACCCATATCAAGCCCATAGCCCATTTGGAACTAACTACTACAGGACAAATAACTCTTGAAGATGAAGATAAAAGAACAGCTAATTTTCGAAATTGAAACATATGTTGTTATGTGTTGTACCCCGCTGTATGCCTCTACTAAGCCTGCACGTATGTTTCGGTCTCCACTACTAGTTCCTATCCCACACAGTCGAACGCACTGCCATGCCTATTGAGATGCTATAGCCACTCTGCGAACATCGTCCTGCACACTACTACAGGACAAAATAACAGCTAGTTTTTGACATTGCAATATATGTTGTTATGTGTTGTACCTAGCTGTATGCCTCTGCCAAGCCTGCGAGTGAATTTTGGTCTCCACTAGTAGTTCCTACCGCACAGAAACGAACGCGCTGCCATGCCCACCGGGATGCTATGGTCACTCTCGGAACTTCGTCCTACAGACTGCCGAACACACCTGACCCTCCACTCGCGCTGACAAGGATGTTCTAGGCAATCCCCAAAGTTTGTCCCAAGCATTGCCAAACATGCCCAATGACTTTGGTCACAACCAGAAGTCCGTCCCCTGGTTGACAAACACGCATGCAGCCCCTGCCACGGCAGTCAAGATTCTTGAAGATGAAAAGATTGAGGGTGAAGATGAAAACCCCAAATAACTCTTCGGTTGATCTTTGGAAACCGATATCAAGCCCGTAGCCCGCTTGGAACTAACAACTATAGGGCAAAATAACAGCTAGTTTTTGAAATTGAAAGATATGCTGTTATGTGTTGTACCTAGTTGTATGCCTTTGCCAGGCCTGCACGTATGTTTCGGCCTCCACCAGTAGTTCCTACCGCACGCAATCAAACGCAGTGCCACACCCACAAGGATGCTGTGGTCACTCCATGAACTTCGTCCTGCAGATAGCTCTAACACACATGACCCTGCTGTCACGCCAACAAGGATGTTCTGGGCACTCCTAGAAGTTTTTCCCAAGCATTGACAAATGTGACCAATGCCTCTGGTTCGTGTAGGGGGATGTTTGGTCACACCCAAAAGTTTCTCCTCAGACTAACAAACACGCATGAGGCCTGTAGCACAGTTGTCAGGATTCTTGAAGATGAAGAGATTGAAGGTGAGGACGAAAATGCCAAATAACTCTTTGATTGATCTTTGGACACCCATAACAAGCCCATAGCCCATTTCGAACTAACTACTACAAGACAAAATAACAGCTAGTTTTTGAAATTGAAAGATATGATGTTATGTGTTGTACCTAGCTGTATGCCACTGCCTGGCCCGCACGTATGTTTCGGTCTCCACTAGTAGTTCCTACCGCACACAATCGAACGCAGTGCCACACCCATAAGGATGCTGTGGTCACTCTTGGAACTTCGTCCTGTATACTGCCTAGCACACATGACCCTGCTGCCGCGCTGACAAGGGTGTTCTGTGCGCTCCTAGAAGTATATCACAAGCATTGCCAAACGTGCCCAATGCCTCTGCTACACGCACAGGGATGTTTTGGTCACACCTAGAAGTTCGTCCCCAGAAGGCTCTAGCACAGTCATCAGGATTCTTGAAGGTGAAGAGATTGAGGGTGAGGATGAAAAGCCCAAATAACTCTTTGATTGATCTTTGGACACCCATATCAAGCCCACAGCCCATTTGAAACTAACTACTATTGGACAAAATAACAACTAGTTTTTAAAACTAAAAGATATGCAGTTATGTGTTGCACCTACTGTATGCTTCTGCCAGGCCCACACGTATGTTTCGGACTCCACCAGTAGTTCCTATTGCACACAGTCGAATGTGCTGCCACGCCCACTAGGATGCTGTGGTACTCTCGGAACTTCATCCTGTAGAATGTCGAACACACATGACCGTACTGCCGCGCTGACAAGGATATTCTGGACACCCCCGAGGTTTGTCCCAAGCATTGCCAAGCGTGCCCAATGCCTCTGGTTCTCCCACGAGGATGTTTTAGTCACACCTAGAAGTTCGTCCCCGGACTGACAGACATGCATAAAGCCTCTGCCACGGCCGTCAGGATTCTTGAAGATGAAGAGATTGAGGGTGAAGATGAGAAGCCCAAATAATTCTTTGATTGATCTTTGGACACCCATATCAAGCCCAAAGCTCATTTAGAACTAACTACTATAGGACAAAATAACAACTAATTTTTGAAATTGAAAGATATGTTGTTATGTGTTATACCTAGCTGTATGCCTCTGCGAACCCTGCGTGCATATTCTGGTCTACACTAATAGTTCCTATCGGACACAGTCGAACGGAGCGCCCGCCCACCGACATGCTGTGGTCGCTCTCGGAACTTCGTCCTGCACACTGTCGTACACACATGACCCTACACCCACACCGAGAAGGATGTTCTGGGCGCGCCTCGAAGTTTTTCCCAGGCATTGCCAAACGTGCCAACTCCTCTAGTTTGCACACGGGGATGTTTTTGTCACACCCAGAAGTTTGTCCCCAGACTGATAAACACGCATGAAGCCTCTGCCGCGGCCATCAGGATTCTTGAAGATGAAAAGCCCAAATAACTCTTTGATTGATCTTTGGATACCTATATCAAGCCTATATCCCATTTGGAACTAACTATTACAGGACAAAATAATAGCAGGTTTTTGAAATTGAAACATTTGCTGTTATGTGTTGTACGCAGCTGTATGTCTCTGGGAAGCCCACGTGTATATTTTGGCGTCCACTAGTAGTTCTTGCCACACAAAGTTGAACGCGGTGCCACGCTCACTTGGATACTGACGTCACTCTCGGAACTTCGTCATGTAGATTACCGAGCACACATGGCTCTACTGCCCTGCTGACAAGGATGTTCTAGACACTCACCGAAGTTTTTCCCAATGTGGCTAATGCCTATAGTTCACCCACTGGGATGTTGTGGTTACACCCAAAAGTTGGTCCTCTGAATGACAAAGACGCATGAAGCCTCTACCATGACTGTCAGGATTCTTGAAGCTGAAGAGATTGAGGGTGAAGATGAAAAGCACAAATAATTCTTTGATTGATCTTTGGACACCCATATCAAGTCCATAGCCCATTTGGAACTAACTACTATTAGACAACATAACAGCTAGTTTTTGAAATTGAAAGATATGCTGTTATGTGTTGTACCTAGTCATATGCCTCTGTGAAACCCGCATGCATATTCTGGTCTCCACTAATAGTTCCTGCCGTACATAGTCGAACGCGATGCCATGCCCACTGGGATGCTGTGGTCACTCTCGAAACATCGTCCTACACGCTACCGAACACACATGACCCTGCACCCGCAACGAGAAGGATGTTTTGGGCGCTCCTTGAACTTTGTTCCAAGCATTGCCAAACGTGCCCAATGCCTCTGGTTCGCCCACGGGGATGTTTTGGTCACTCCTAGAAGTTCGTCCTCGAGCTGACAAACACGCATGAAACCTCTTCCACAGCCGCCAGGATTCTTGAAGATGAAAGGTTGAGGGTGAAGATGAAAAGCCCAAATAACTCTTTGATTGATCTTTAGACACCAATATCAAGCCCAAAGCTCATTTACAACTAACTCTATAGCCTCTGGTTCTACCACGGGGATGCTAATAAACACACATCAAGCCTCTTCCACAGCCGTCAGGATTCTTCAAGATGAAGAGATTGAGGGTGAAGATGGAAAGCCCAAATAACTCTTTGATTGATCTTTGGACATCCCATATCAAGCCCATAGCCCATTTGGAACTAACTACTATTGGACAAAATAACGAGTAGTTTTTGAAATTGAAAGATATGCTGTTATGTGTTGTACCTAGCTGTATGCTTCTACCAGGCCCACATGTATGTTTTGAACTCCACTAGTAGTTCCTACCACACACAGTCAAATGTGCTGCCACGCCCACTGGAATGTTGTGGTGCTCCCGGAACTTCATCCTGCAGAATGCCGAACACACATGACCTACAGCCGCGCAGACAAGGATGTTTTGGGCACCCCCGAGGTTTGTCTCAAGCATTTTCAAGCGTGCCCAGTGCCTATGGTTCTCCGACAGGGATGTTTTGGTCCACCCAGAAGTTCATCCCCAAGCTGACAAACACGCACGAAGCTTCTGCCATGGCCGTAAGGATTCTCGAAGATGATGCGATTGAGGGTGAAGATGAAAAGACCAAATCACTCTTTGATTCATTTTTAGAAAAAAATATCCAGCCCACAGCCCGTTTGGAACTAACTACTACGGGACAAAATAACAGCTAGTTTTTGAAATTGAAAAATATACACTATTATGTGTTGTACCTAGTCGTATGCCTCTACGAAGCCCGCATGCATATTCTGGTCTCCATTAATAGTTCCTGTCGTACATAGTCGAACGTGATGCCATGCCCACTGGGATGCTGTGGTCACTCTCGGAACATCGACCTGCACACTATCGAACAAACATGACCCTGCACCCGCGCCGAGAAGGATGTTCCGGGCACTCCTTGAAGTTTGTCCCAAGCATTGCCAAACGTGCCCAATGCCTATGGTTCGCACACGGGAATGTTTTGGTCACACCCAAACGTTCGTCCCCGGACTGACGAACACACATGAAGCCTCTGCCACGACCGTCAGGATTCTTGAAGATGAAGAGATTGAGGGTGAAGATGAAAAGCCTAAATAACTCTTTGATTGATCTTTGGACACCCATATCAAGCCCAAAGCTCATTTAGAACTAACTACTATAGGAAAAAATAACAGCTAGTTTTTGAAATTGAGAGATAGGCTGTTATGTGTTGTACCTAGCTGTATGCCTCTGCGAAGACCACGAGTATATTCTGGTGTACACTAGTAGTTCATGTCGTACACAGTCGAACAGGGCGCCCGCCTACCAGGATGCTGTGGTCGCTCTTAGAACCTCGTCCTACACACTGTCGTACACACATGACCCTGCACCCGCACCAAGAAGGATGTTCTGCGCGCCTCGAAGTTTTTCCCACGCATTGCCAAATGTGCCCAATGCCTCTGGTTCGCACATGGGGATGTTTTGGTCACACCCGGAAGTTCGTCCCTAGACTGACAAACACACATGAAGCCTCTGCCGTGGCCGTTAGGATTCTTGAAGATGAAGAGATTGAGGGTGAAGATGAAAAGCCCAAATAACTCTTTGATTGATCTTTGGACACCCATATCAAACCTATAGCCCATTTGGAACTAACTACTACAGGACAAAATAACAGCTAGTTTTTGAACTTGAAAGATTTGTTGTTATGTGTTGTACTTAGCTGTATGCCTCTACGAAGCCCGCGTGTATATTCTGGTCTGCACTAGTAGTTCCTGCCACACACAGTCGAACGCGGTGCTACGCCCACTGGGATACTAAGGTCACTGTCGGAACTTCGTGTTGTAGACAACCGAGCACACATGTCCCTGCTGCCCTGCTGACAAGGATGTTCTGGGCACTCACCGAAGTTTGTCCCAATGTGCCCAATGCCTCTAGTTCGCCCACTAGGATGTTTTGGTCACACCAAAAAGTTCGTCCTCGGACTGACAAACACGCACGAAGCCTCTGGCACAGTCGTCAGGATTCTTAAAGATGAAGAGATTGACGGTGAATATAAAAAGCCCAACTAACTCTTTGATTGATCTTTGGACACCCATATCAAGCCCATAGCCTATTTGGAACTAGCTACTATTGGAAAAATATCAGCTAGTTTTTGAAATTGAAAGATATGTTGTTATGTGTTGTACCTAGCTATATGCCTCTGCAAAGCCTGCGTGTATATTCTGGTTTCCACTAGTAGTTCCTGCCGCACACAATCGAACGTGGAGCCACGCCCACCGGGATGCTATGGTCGCTCTCAGAACTTCGTCCTACACACTGCCAAACACACCTGACCCTGCACCCGCGCCCACAATGATGTTCTGGGCACTCCCCGAAGTTTTTCCCAAGCACTGCCAAAGGTGCCCAATGCTCTAGTTCGCCCAAAAGTTCGTCTCCGGACTGGCAAACACGGATGAAGCCTCTGCCACGGCCGTCAGGATTCTTGACAATGAAGAGATTGAGGGTGAAGATGAAAAGCCCAAATAACTCCTTGATTGATTTTTGGACACCAATATCAAACCCAAAGCACATTTCAAGCTAACTACTACTGGTCCAGATAACAACTAGTTTTTCAAATTTAAAGATATGCTGTTATGTGTTGTACCTAGCTGTATGCTTCTGCCAGGCCCACAAGTATGTTTCGGACTCCACTAGTAGTTCCTACCGAACACAGTCGAATGTGCTGCCATGCCCACTGGGATGCCGTGGTGCTCCCGGAACTTCATCCTGCAGAATGCCGAACACACATGACCCTATAGCCGCGCCGACAAAGATGTTCTTGGCACCGCCGAGGTTTGTCCCAAGCATTGCCAAGCGTGCCCAATGCCTCTGGTTCTCCCACGGGGATGTTTTGGTCCACCCAGAAGTTCCTCCCCGGGCTGACAAACACGCACGAAGCTTCTGCCATGGGCATTAGGACTCTTAAAGATGAAGGGATTGAGGAAGAAGATGAAAAGCCCAAATCACTCTTTGATTGATTTTTAGACAACCATATCCAGCCCATAGCCCATCTGGAACTAACTACTACGGGATAAAATAACAGCTAGTTTTTGAAATTGAAAGATATACTGTTATGTGTTGTACCTAGTCATATGCTTTTGTGAAACCCGCATGCATATTCTGGTCTCCACTAATAGTTCCTGCCGTACATAGTCGAACGCGATGCCATGCCCACTGGGATGCTGTGGTCACTCTCGGTACCTCGTCCTGCACACTGCCGAACACACCTGACCCTACTGTCACTTCGACAAGGATGTTCTGGGCATTGTCCGAAGTTTCTCCCAAGGATTGCAAAACGTGCCCAATGCCTCTGGTTCGCCCACAGGGATGTTTTGGTGACGACCAGAAGTCAATCCCCGGACTTACAAACACCCGTGACCCTCTACCATGGCCGTCAGGATTGTCAGTGATGCTGTGGTCACTCTCGGAACTTAGTCCTGCACACTGCCGAACACACCTGACCCCACTGCCCGTGAACAAGAATGTTCTGGGTACTTCCCGAAGTTTGTCCGAAGCATTGGCAAACGTGCCCAATGCCTCTGGTTCGCCCACGGGGATGTTTTGGTGATTGCAAGAAGTTTATCCCCGCACTGACAAACACCCATGACCCTCTACCATGGCCGTCAGGATTGTCAGTCATGCTGTGGTCGCTCTCGGTACCTCGTCCTGCACACTGCCGAACACACCTGACCCTACTGTCACTTCGACAAGGATGTTCTGGGCATTGTCCGAAGTTTCTCCCAAGGATTGCAAAACGTGCCCAATGCCTCTGGTCCGCCCACAGGGATGTTTTGGTGACGACCAGAAGTCAATCCCCGGACTTACAAACACCCGTGACCCTCTACCATGGCCGTCAGGATTGTCAGTGATGCTGTGGTCACTCTCGGAACTTAGTCCTGCACACTGCCGAACACACCTGACCCCACTGCCCTGTGAACAAGAATGTTCTGGGTACTTCCCGAAGTTTGTCCGAAGCATTGGCAAACGTGCCCAATGCCTCTGGTTCGCCCACGGGGATGTTTTGGTGATTGCAAGAAGTTTATCCCCGCACTGACAAACACCCATGACCCTCTACCATGGCCGTCAGGATTGTCAGTCATGCTGTGGTCGCTCTCGGTACCTCGTCCTGCACACTGCCGAACACACCTGACCCTACTGTCACTTCGACAAGGATGTTTCTGGGCATTGTCCGAAGTTTGTCCCAAGGATTGCAAAACGTGCCCAATGCCTCTGGTCTCGCCCACAGGGATGTTTTGGTGACTGCAAGAAGTCTATCCCCGCACTGACAAACACCCATGACCCTCTACCATGGCCGTCAGGATTGTCAGTCATGCTGTGGTCGCTCTCGGTACCTCGTCCTGCACACTGCCGAACACACCTGACCCTACTGTCACTTCGACAAGGATGTTCTGGGCATTGTCCGAAGTTTCTCCCGAGGATTGCAAAACGTGCCCAATGCCTCTGGTCTCGCCCACAGGGATGTTTTGGTGACGACCAGAAGTCAATCCCCGGACTTACAAACACCCGTGACCCTCTACCATGGCCGTCAGGATTGTCAGTGATGCTGTGGTCACTCTCGGAACTTAGTCCTGCACACTGCCGAACACACCTGACCCCACTGCCCGTGAACAAGAATGTTCTGGGTACTTCCCGAAGTTTGTCCGAAGCATTGGCAAACGTGCCCAATGCCTCTGGTTCGCCCACGGGGATGTTTTGGTGATTGCAAGAAGTTTATCCCCGCACTGACAAACACCCATGACCCTCTACCATGGCCGTCAGGATTGTCAGTCATGCTGTGGTCGCTCTCGGTACCTCGTCCTGCACACTGCCGAACACACCTGACCCTACTGTCACTTCGACAAGGATGTTCTGGGCATTGTCCGAAGTTTGTCCCGAGGATTGCAAAACGTGCCCAATGCCTCTGGTTCGCCCACAGGGATGTTTTGGTGACGACCAGAAGTCAATCCCCGGACTTACAAACACCCGTGACCCTCTACCATGGCCGTCAGGATTGTCAGTGATGCTGTGGTCACTCTCGGAACTTAGTCCTGCACACTGCCGAACACACCTGACCCCACTGCCCGTGAACAAGAATGTTCTGGGTACTTCCCGAAGTTTGTCCGAAGCATTGGCAAACGTGCCCAATGCCTCTGGTTCGCCCACGGGGATGTTTTGGTGATTGCAAGAAGTTTATCCCCGCACTGACAAACACCCATGACCCTCTACCATGGCCGTCAGGATTGTCAGTCATGCTGTGGTCGCTCTCGGTACCTCGTCCTGCACACTGCCGAACACACCTGACCCTACTGTCACTTCGACAAGGATGTTCTGGGCATTGTCCGAAGTTTGTCCCGAGGATTGCAAAAACGTGCCCAATGCCTCTGGTCCGCCCACAGGGATGTTTTTGGTGACGACCAGAAGTCAATCCCCGGACTTACAAACACCCGTGACCCTCTACCATGGCCGTCAGGATTGTCAGTGATGCTGTGGTCACTCTCGGAACTTAGTCCTGCACACTGCCGAACACACCTGACCCCACTGCCCGTGAACAAGAATGTTCTGGGTACTTCCCGAAGTTTGTCCGAAGCATTGGCAAACGTGCCCAATGCCTCTGGTTCGCCCACGGGGATGTTTTGGTGATTGCAAGAAGTTTATCCCCGCACTGACAAACACCCATGACCCTCTACCATGGCCGTCAGGATTGTCAGTCATGCTGTGGTCGCTCTCGGTACCTCGTCCTGCACACTGCCGAACACACCTGACCCTACTGTCACTTCGACAAGGATGTTCTGGGCATTGTCCGAAGTTTGTCCCAAGGATTGCAAAACGTGCCCAATGCCTCTGGTCCGCCCACAGGGATGTTTTGGTGACGACCAGAAGTCAATCCCCGGACTTACAAACACCCGTGACCCTCTACCATGGCCGTCAGGATTGTCAGTGATGCTGTGGTCACTCTCGGAACTTAGTCCTGCACACTGCCGAACACACCTGACCCCACTGCCCGTGAACAAGAATGTTCTGGGTACTTCCCGAAGTTTGTCCGAAGCATTGGCAAACGTGCCCAATGCCTCTGGTTCGCCCACGGGGATGTTTTGGTGATTGCAAGAAGTTTATCCCCGCACTGACAAACACCCATGACCCTCTACCATGGCCGTCAGGATTGTCAGTCATGCTGTGGTCGCTCTCGGTACCTCGTCCTGCACACTGCCGAACACACCTGACCCTACTGTCACTTCGACAAGGATGTTCTGGGCATTGTCCGAAGTTTGTCCCAAGGATTGCAAAACGTGCCCAATGCCTCTGGTCCGCCCACAGGGATGTTTTTGGTGACGACCAGAAGTCAATCCCCGGACTTACAAACACCCGTGACCCTCTACCATGGCCGTCAGGATTGTCAGTGATGCTGTGGTCACTCTCGGAACTTAGTCCTGCACACTGCCGAACACACCTGACCCCACTGCCCGTGAACAAGAATGTTCTGGGTACTTCCCGAAGTTTGTCCGAAGCATTGGCAAACGTGCCCAATGCCTCTGGTTCGCCCACGGGGATGTTTTGGTGATTGCAAGAAGTTTATCCCCGCACTGACAAACACCCATGACCCTCTACCATGGCCGTCAGGATTGTCAGTGATGCTGTGGTCACTCTCGGAACTTAGTCCTGCACACTGCCGAACACACCTGACCCCACTGCCCGTGAACAAGAATGTTCTGGGTACTTCCCGAAGTTTGTCCGAAGCATTGGCAAACGTGCCCAATGCCTCTGGTTCGCCCACGGGGATGTTTTGGTGATTGCAAGAAGTTTATCCCCGCACTGACAAACACCCATGACCCTCTACCATGGCCGTCAGGATTGTCAGTCATGCTGTGGTCGCTCTCGGTACCTCGTCCTGCACACTGCCGAACACACCTGACCCTACTGTCACTTCGACAAGGATGTTCTGGGCATTGTCCGAAGTTTCTCCCGAGGATTGCAAAAAGTACCCAATGCCTCTGGTCCGCCCACAGGGATGTTTTGGTGACGACCAGAAGTCAATCCCCGGACTTACAAACACCCGTGACCCTCTACCATGGCCGTCAGGATTGTCAGTGATGCTGTGGTCACTCTCGGAACTTAGTCCTGCACACTGCCGAACACACCTGACCCCACTGCCCGTGAACAAGAATGTTCTGGGTACTTCCCGAAGTTTGTCCGAAGCATTGGCAAACGTGCCCAATGCCTCTGGTTCGCCCACGGGGATGTTTTGGTGATTGCAAGAAGTTTATCCCCGCACTGACAAACACCCATGACCCTCTACCATGGCCGTCAGGATTGTCAGTCATGCTGTGGTCGCTCTCGGTACCTCGTCCTGCACACTGCCGAACACACCTGACCCTACTGTCACTTCGACAAGGATGTTCTGGGCATTGTCCGAAGTTTGTCCCAAGGATTGCAAAACGTGCCCAATGCCTCTGGTCCGCCCACAGGGATGTTTTGGTGACGACCAGAAGTCAATCCCCGGACTTACAAACACCCGTGACCCTCTACCATGGCCGTCAGGATTGTCAGTGATGCTGTGGTCACTCTCGGAACTTAGTCCTGCACACTGCCGAACACACCTGACCCCACTGCCCGTGAACAAGAATGTTCTGGGTACTTCCCGAAGTTT
>BNST01001044.1:0-121089 GCA_019650275.1 Xylocarpus granatum
GTAGTGAATAGGCGGAACGACTGTGGGGGAGTTAGATGATGTAGTAGGTGATAAAAGGCAGGAAGAGAAAGGGGAGAGAAAGGAAGCCGTATGGGATATGAAGCGCCACGTTAGGAAATGTGGGTTGCGATACGAGGATGAAGTTGGGTGGGGAAATTAATAAGAGCTAGTGGCAGTTAACTATGGGGAAGAAAAACAAAGAGCAGCTATCCTAACACGGTTGCTTGTCTCATCCTGTAGGCACTTAAGTAACAGAGCTTGCAAATCAGTAAAATGCACTCGAAATGTATGTCCAATCGTTTCAGTTAAAGAGCTAAAAAGGATCAATGCCACCTAATACAACAAATAGCAGAAAACAGTATTGTAAAGTGAGTCTCAAAGGATATATGAACAAATTATGGCAGAAAAAGATGCTATAGGCAATTGGAAAACCTAATTGTGATTTAAATAAAAACATCACATAGTAATGATGATTTTGTAATATCAATACTGTATACAAACAGATGTAATCACACGTCATCGCCAAGGGAAACAAAGATTTTAGTCATACAATAAAGTGAAACCGATGCTGGTTTCCATTTTGCACATGGAATCTGCCATTCTTGCAATCATGCTCTAATATGTAGCTAGAAAACACTAATATGGCACTAAAGAAAACACTATGAAAAAAGAAACTTCTTCCATGTTCGTGCTATTAGTGAAACAATATCCCAACAATAAGAATTAACTAAACTGAAAATATTCATATTAATTCCACATGTAATCATATTGCAAAATACATACCACGAATTCAATATGTATGTATAAATATACAAAGTGATGTTCTAGATTTTGCATCCTACATCCAATTCAAAAAGAAACATAACAATAAACAATGTGGCAACTGGCAAACCATTTGATCATGTAAGATAGAGCAACAAGATAGCAACAATTGACAAGATACACCATTCAAAAAGGCTTCAAGTGTTATGGAGTTACTTCTCTATGATCTTCTTGCGCACTCTGACTACATTGGAATAGGAAGGGCAACAACTCAGGCCACTCTCCTGCTGGAACGGCATATTTTGCAACGATACTGACAACATTTGCACTAGCACGCCGTACAGGTGGACTGCAGAGACATAATAACACTATGTCATCTTTAGACCCCAAAGCAAAGTAAATTAAATAGAAAAGACTAAAAAATTAAGACCAACATTTGCAAAATGAGCTTTATTTAGTAAGTAGCACTTGATTATCTATTGTGAAGCATTCTTGAATTTCTTTTTCTTTAGCTCTAAATACATGAGCTTGAAACAGCTTTCTCTAATTAATACAATTAACCGATAACAGAAATTTGAATAGAAAAGCGTTTATGTGAATTAATTAGAATGGGAGATGAGTTTAAACACCTGTGTTCCATGGTGATGCTCTCTATAAGGGAGTGCTTGACCAGGTGTTTGAGTTGAGGAGACAGCTTGGCCCAGTGTCCGGTGATCTTCTTGCGAAGGAGAACGGCAGCAAGCTGACGAACATTTGGAGTCTTGGCGGTGCGAAGGTGCTGAACAAGTGCAGGTATCACCTGGGGATCCTTAGCCAACCTCTTTATCTGTTCTTCCGCTTGCCTTCGTGCGTCGTTGTCCGGCATCAAGAACTGAATCAACAGCAATTCCAGCGATTGCGCCATTCCTTTTCACCTTCTTTTGGATCAGTGGTAATGGTGATGGACAGATATAGAAAACCCTACAACAGAAGATGACCGCAAAGCGAGAAGGCTGCTGCCGCTGCTGCCTGCAGGGGTTTTGCTGTCTTTGCTTGATATTGAAGACTTGAAATTTTGTGGGGTTTTATATTTATACTGCCTTTCTCGTATTGATATTTGGGTTTTTGACAAAAGTAGTTTCAATTTAACAAAAATATCCCCGTTTTTAATACAAAATTTCCTTTGTTTCTTGATAATACACACACAGCCCGTTCTTCTTCAACTGTTCAGTAAAAACCCTACCCAAAAATTCATTAATTTTAAAGATTAGTCAATCCTTTAAATGCAGTTAGAAAGTGATTATACATAATTTAAATAATTTGAATTTGTATTTTTATGTGTATTCAAGATTATTTAGAGTTAAGATAACGATCAAAAACGTAAAAATTTATTTTTTATTCAAAAAAATTTATTAAAAAATGATAAATTTTTTAAACTCATTTATCATATGATAAATAATTTTTTTTTCTAACTCTCTCGTATAAAATTTATTATTTGATATTAATAAAATATTCATCATCCCTCATACATTTTGTAAAAAAGATTATTTTTTAACTAATTATCTTAATGAAATTCATTAAAAAATGATGAAATATTTATTTAATTTCTTTAACAAAGAGACAATAAAATTTTTATTTAACTCTCTTGACGAAATTCGTTGAGAGTATTAGTTAAAAAATTATCATCTTCGATAAAATTTAAAAAAAAATAGTTAAAAAATTTATTATTTTCTTGACGAAATTCATTAAGAAAGTTATGAATATTCAAAATGGACAACTAGTAGGAGACAGATAAGAAATAGATGGTTGAGGAGGAGCTCTAATGGCTTCTATCTATATATATATTATCATTTAATTATTCTATTTACGAATAAATTTACTTTATTCTAAATTATTTTAACAAATACTATTTTAGATGATATATTTAATGTAAGTGTTTAAAATATTTTTAAACACTTTAACACGATAAATTTGCTGCATTTTTAACTATTTGTGGTATAATAGTTCTTGTATTTCTTTGTTAATTGCACAAGAATCATGGTTAGTATTAGTAAAAATTGAGGATTTTTTTTCTTTTTTCCAGCAGTTGTGACATTCTTATCACATATGTAGGTTGTTGAATGGGTTTGATTTATTGGAAGGCTTTTACATATGTCAAAGCAAGGGTTCAACAATTACCCATGAGGCACAGTCTCTTGGGCATTAACTTACAAGTAGTATCTCTGGCAAGCATTGATAGGAAGGACACAAAAATTTAAAGAGCAAAGTAAGAAAAAAAACAAAATCATAGTTGTAACCGCTATAATTTAGGAGGTCTTTCAATTACCCACATGTCAAGGTAGGTATGGTCAGAGAATAAAGGATGAAGCTCCTCACATGTTGACATGAACAACATTGAAGAACTCAAGGCATGAAGAAATTAATAAAATTTTGTTTGCAATAACTAAGGTAAGTGGTTTAACTTAAAGTTTATTATATTAATACATGATATTGTCGCATTGTTAATGATTATGTAATTAGTAAAACTTATTATCTTTTTAACAATTTAAGATAATATACTTGTGTAGGTCCATCCACTTTATGAGTTGACTCCAACACATGCAGAGATTTTATTACCATGTGTCGAATGGTTACAATCAATTAGGACAAGGAAAGGGGAGTATGAGGGAGATATTCTACTATCCCTTGTTGCACTTACAGAGTCAGTCAGAGAATTTGTCTAGCACCATCGCGTAGCAACAATTTGGTAGTGGAAGCAACTATCAAGGTACATACTATAATTCCCTCTTCTACAAATTAACGATACACATACATACAACATATGTATGCCCGCACGTATATACTATCTTACCATATTTGTATTATTTCAGTTCACATAAATCATATAATAATATGATTTTATGCATTGATTATTGCCTTTATTTAATAATTTACTATCGACAAACATAATTTTTTTTTCGTAAAATCATATTTGTAATAAATGTAAAATTTATAAAAATAATTATAAAAGATAAATAATATAATAATATAAAAATATTTAATTAAAAACGTGTTTTTTTTCTTTTAAATAAATTATTAATTCAAAAAATATAGGATAAAGAGAGATAAAAAAAAGATAGAAAATATTGAGAGAAATTTCATTAGTTTTTTTAAAATTTTTTATATTTTATTTTTAAAAATAAATATATCACTTAATTTATAAAAAAATAAAAATATAATAAATATTTTACATGAGACTTAATCGACATTTGCCAAATAATTTGAACCGCAACCACTGTACATAAATAGATGGCAGCCAGCTCTCCCCTCAATCTCTCTCTTTTTTCTTTTTTTTTAAATAACAATAATAGCGTAGGACATGAAATATGTAACCCATTTCTCTAACAGTTGATGATATATATATTTTTTTATAATAATATTATTTTAATTAATATTTACAAAAAAGGATAAAAAATAAAATATGCCCCAAGAGTGATAAAGGCCTGTGCTTCCATTGCTACTCTTGTTTAATATTTGGTTTTGACTCATTTTCTACTGTTTAGTGAAAACCGTAATGATTGAACCTTTGCTTCATTTTCTTGCTTGTTCTTTCTTGCAAGAGAGAAAGGGGTGCTAAACCATCAATTAGTCTTGGTATTTCTTGTATGTCTAGAGTACTTTATTCTCTGCAACTGGTAATGGTTTATACCCATATCTTCTGGCTTATTAATATTGTTTTGTTTGTTTGGGTTCAGAAAGAGAAAAAGTGAAGAAAACCGATTTTCGATTAAGGTTCTCCTGGTTGATTTCTCGCACTAAACGTTATTATCCTTGTCAGATATTTAATGGGTATTGCAGATTCCAGTGTATGAATGCACAACTTGTCGGCTGTAGGAAGGAGATTTTTTCGATTCCAGTCCCTGTCCGTGGCAAATAGTTGTTGGGGGATGGGACCAGTCAGACCCATTTTGTGACCTCCTTGGTGATATTTCAGGACAACCCATCACCGTCAAATGTAATTTCTGTGTCTACCCTTGTAAATTTTGAACACTTCAAGTCTATTTTTGAAACCCAAAATTTTGCTCTCTTTCAGTGTTTCTTTGTTGGTTTTATCTTTTCTCCTAGATACTCCTAATTTTTTTTTCCTTATGAGGTCTAATTTTAGCTGTGTAGTTTTTAAATAAACTTTCAGTAAATTACATGTAATGATTGATTGGTTTATTCATTGAAATTAAATAAGCGTTTTTATTAGAAATTTACAGAGGTACAAGGAGATGGTGGAATAGGACTTTGTATTTGTGAAGGTTTGATTTTCTTCTTTTGTATCTATTTCATCTAGCTGCTTGAATGTTTTAATCACTCCAGTTTTGGAAGAGAAGTTTTTTCAGTATTGGTTAGGTGTCAGAATCTTGATAATGCTATCACTGGTAGTTGTTGGCATTCTTTCAGTTTGTGGCAATTTAACACTTAGTTTAATCTCTCTTCAGAAGTTTGAATATCGGATTAAAAGAAGTAATCTGAGTGGGTTATTTCTTTAGCAGGAGTTGAAAAATCAAATGATTACTGGGTGCATACTTGACTTTAGTGGGATCAAACGTCATAGGGGGATAGTTTCAATCTGTGGTTGAAAATCAGGTATAAGACAGCGCGTTTCACTGTTTGGATACTTGTAGCCTGACCACACAGTGCGTAACGACCTTTTTGAAGTGGGGTTTTCCAAATTTGGTTAAGATCCAAAATCTCAGATGGAAGTCTTAAACCCATGGTTTGGAATATTAACAATCAATCTTTTCTTAAGGGATTTCAATGATGTTGAAACTCTAAGAACACCTTCCTGTTTTAAGTAATATGTGAAATTTTGCTCGTCTGCAAGTTCATGAATTTTAGATGTATGCTATAGCTCTGCTGTAAGCCCATGAATTTTAGATGTATGTTATTACTTTGGTTGTCAGTAATTGAGGAGTCTGTGTAATTAATGTCGATTCTAATGTCTGGTAAATTGGTAGAAGAAAGGAAGAATGAAGGGTACTGGAGACTGCTGTAAAATTTAGTCTTGGAAGTACTGAGGGTTATAACGGGATATTTTTCTGTGGGCCTCCTCTGTTAAACCTGTTGTTATCAAGTAGAGCTTTTGGTTAACTGCGCTTTTGTTAGAACAGGGAAATGAAAATTTGAGTACTATTTCGTTCCATTATAGACTTCTAGGCTTTTCTTCTTTGTATGGTTTATCCATTGTATCTTTCGTACCCGTCACTATCCAAAGCCCTAATTAGTACACTTTAGCATTCACTGTTACTTTGTTTATTATTTTTAATTTTTTAGCTGTCATTTATTCCATCTTAGATTTTATGGTTTTCAGATATTTCTCAAGGTCTAATTGAAACTTCTTGCCTTCTCATTCATCAACATAGAAGTCAGCAATTTACAAGAGTCCAATTTTTGAATTGTGGAGCAAATCACCCATTGAATTCCTATCACATACTCCATTGGTGTTTTGTGATTTTTATAGAGGTAACCTATGGTTCAGCTTCCTTGGCCTTTTCTGGGGCACTGTTTGTCTCTGTTCTTGCTTACCTCCATACTTTGATTCGCTGCTTTTCAGTCATTTTTCGTTTTCAAGTCTACTGTCAAACCTGTCGTTGGTGATATATGCTGCTAAGATAATTTGATCCATTTTTCAAGACCTATACTATTCTAGAGAATCCATGGCTTTTCAATGGGTTTTAGGTTAGACTAGATTTTAAAGCAGTTTGGTGGGTTGGTTTTCTGTTCGTCTGGTGGGTGATATTCTGGTTAGTGAATTCAAACAAGGCTAGATGACTGTGGATGAAGTGGGAAGCAGACTCTGTTTTGGACTAAAGAGCAGGATAAGGCATATTGAGAATGCCATTTGGCAACTTATCTGGAGGATGCTTCAGATCACAGTGGGAGAAAATTGTGGCTGATATACCTGGGAACATCGTTAGAAGAGATTAAACATCACTATGAGGTTCTTGTGGACGATGTCAATCGCATTAGAATCTGGCTGATGTTCCTCTGCCTACCTATAATTCATCTTCTGATAGATCTACAAGCCATGCTGGTGATGAGAGAACTGGCAAAAAGGGTGGTCACTATGGGCATTTTAACAGTGAGTCCAACCATGGAAATAAGTCTTCAAGGTCAGATCAGGAACGCCGCAAGGGGATTGCTTGGACAGAGGATGAGCACATGGTGATTTATTTATTTATGTATTACTTCTTTCACTTTGTTTGATTGACAGATTGTTCGTGAAAGTTCTTCAATTATGGTAGAAATTCTTTCTGTGCCGTCAAGTGCCGAGCATTTGTTTCTGCTTCTATGTATTTTTGCTATGTATTTGAGGTTTAGTCGTAGCTTACAGTGAAGAAGTCACTCTGATATTGCTTTAGATTTTAGAATTTCTTTCACACTTATTTCTCTAGACATAATTTCTGGAAGTTACCATTTTACTGGGAATAGTGATTTCTGGTGGCGTATTTCTGATTAAGTTATAGCTGCAAGCCGTTATTTTTTGGGAGCTTCCCTACATTTGAATGTTTGCTGCTATAAAACTCACTGGCAGATACTGAAGAAGTAATTAGTTGGTAACCTATTGTGAGATGATATGAAGTGGTAAATTAAAAATTGAATTTGACTATAAGGGTATACCGTAGGAAGAGAAATCTTTATTGCTCCTGTTGCTGAATATGTGTTTGCCGCTATGTTTCTGTTTGTAAATTTTGGTTGTGTTGTTTTAAGTATTTTGAAATGTTTGTTTTTGTGTTTTTTGTCTATATCCTTTTTTATATTAAAATTATCATTTCCCTATATGTCACTATTGGGATTTGAGAGATGTTATTTGGTTTTTCTTGAACAATCTAACACTTACTTCGGTTGAGGTTTATTTCTTATAAAAAGAAGGAAAAATATAAAGAGAAAAGAAAAACAACTAATTTAAGGAAAAGAAAAGAAAATACCGATTTTCATATTTAACATGGTAGCTGACAATGCTATTGTGCTAATAGTAGACTTTGATTTGGGGTTGTTCAAATTAGGGGTTATATGTTGTTAATTTGTTATTTAAAATTTCAAAGAGTATTATTCTTGTAATTATCATTAATCCATTGTAGTTGAAGAACAAGAAGTGAAATACTTTTCCAAAAAATAGAGATAACTGAAGTAGAAATAACTATAGCAAGTATTGTGCATAGTTCCAGTGAATATTCACCTGTGCATGTGTTAACCACATATTTTGAAATGGTAGGTCTCATTTTTGGGGTACAAAGAATTCGATAGGAGCTACTAGGTTAAAATAAACATTGGAGTGACCTAAGTATTTTTCCTTTAGAAACCTAGGGCATTTTTCCTCTAGAAACCTAGGGTATGTGCCTTAAGTTTGAACTTAGGAGTTTATCCTGATGGATGAGGAGCATAGAGCTTCAAGCATGGTAATGGAAACTCAAGAACAATGAATTATTAAGAATAGGCATTGGTTCATATATGTGCAGCAGAGGACAGCAGATTGTCCCATACTTCTTTGTATTCATTTCCATTTTCTTCTAGAAGGTTTATAACTTTTATTGATGAAAAGTTGATACTTTCAGTTCTAGTTAAGGATTTTGTCCATTTAGTTGGAGGAAAGGAGACCATTCTAGTTATACATATCAGCAACAATACAAATAAACGGTTATGTTCTACTTGGGGTACTCTATGCAAGTAAAAAATCAATATGCTTGTGAGTGCATGTCTGATTTAGTAATAATTACATTGAATCCTTAATCTCAGGCACAAAAAACCATTTATCTCTTTAGCAGAATAGTGAATTAACTTTTGATTCCTTATAAAAAGCGTGTTTTAACCTGAACTTGTTTGTTTTGTGAATTATTAGGTCAATCTAGTTCAAGATGCATGTTGATCTCTTTTATAATGTCTTGGAAGCAAAATTTAACTATAAGAATTTGATGATTGAGCAGAGTCTTTCCCTGTATTCAATAAATAAATATGCAAATAAGTTACTTTTTTTAATGGACCATATCAGGCAAAGAGTTGTATGTTAATGCGAACATAAAATTATCACACGGAGACAGGGTCATGCATAATGTAGTTAATTATTCTGAATATTGTTTTTGAAAAATCAACATCAAACTTCTCGTGGTTTCTAGGTGGGCGGTTGGACTTCACCTTTGAGGCATACACATAAAGTTTTAGGTTGTTTCACTCTTGGAATTGTGATTGAGAAGATGGGAGATTGAATACACATTTCAAAAGCATTAGTTTTCCCCTCTGTGGCAACTGTTTCCTGAGTAGGCAGTTTAGGTTGGCATGGATGTGAAGTCCCCAAAGACTTCATGTATTTGGCATGTTGGTCTCCATGCTATGATAAATTTTTTAAGAAAGTGCTAGTTAGTACTCAGGATGTTTTGAGAATTAACATGCCTAGATGTTGTCATTCTATGGAGTCAACTTGATGATGATTCCTTATGTTGTTAATTTGAACTATATATCAACTTTTTTGTTAAAATTTTTGGTTGCTTGGCATGAAATTAATGTTCTGGTGTCTTGTTTTTGTGGTTAGCATTTTACAATGTGTTGTCAAACATGTGTAGAATCCTTCTTCATGTAGTTTCTTGGAACTGGTGTTTAGGGCTGATTAATTTCACCAGTGGTTAATGACAATCTTGTCTTTCCACCTTTTGCACTTATGGCATTTAGAGGCATTTTTCTTAAGTTTTAAGTTTGGAAGTTCTTTTATTAGCATTTTGCCTATATGTAAATATTCTTGTAAAGACAATAGATTCTCTATCACAGATGGAAAGTGCTTCAAAGCTAGACAAGATCTACCTCAAAAGGATAATTCCTGTAGATATTAGTTAAGTTTACACTAGCCCATATTGAATCCAGACTCTGAAGGTGTTAGGCAGAGAGAACTTGGGCCTGTTCATTGAAACTGCATCCAATGACTAGCATTTTCTTAAAGAACATAGTTTAATTTATAAATCAACAATATGCTTTGCTGTCCAGTTGGTGATAATAAATAAGGAATAGTTAGTATGGGAAACTTATTTTTCTTACAGATCAAAGTTAACCCCCAATCACATAACTAGCATATGGAGCCCTCATGTTTGTTGCTCCTTAAAAAAGGATTTTTTTTTCCTCTTCTTGTTCATCTATATAACTGTAAGCAATTTGGTATTTCCAAACCGTTTTACCTGGATTGAAAAATGCATCAAATCTTGATGTCTTGTTGTGAAGCGCAAGTATGTCATACCCTTTACAATGTAAATTTATTGTGACTAGATTCTGGATTTTAATTCTTTTAGAAGTATCCTTGTGTTCTGAATCTTAATTTTGCATTATGTTGCCTTGCCATCAAACAGTTATTTGTTAGAGTTTTATGTCAGTTGTCATTTAGCTGTTTAAATTATGATTGTTTGATGAAGTATGTTATCCTCTGTCATTATGTTATTTCCTTGTGTATTTTGTAGAAGTGTTTTCTGCAGAATTTAGAGAAACATTCATGTTGATATGTTTCCTAAATTTTCAATTAGGAAAATGGTTCTTGGGATGAGGATTATGTTTATGTAGTGGATGTCACAAGAATTCCATTGTCTTGGAACCATATATTCAATTTAGCCTTTGTCCTATCTTAGGGAAGTATACGTAAAGCTTGGATGGTATTACACTTTTGAAGGCTTTTACTGAATAACTTGGTGGTTACCTTTTGTAGCTATTAGGGCAAATCCTTGGTACACTAGAGCCAATAAAATGATTAGTATGGCATAAGTTTTGTTATGTAAAAACATCAAGGGTTTGCACTGAGTAATTTTGTCATGTTTTTTGAAAGGTAAAGGTAATCTTGTAAGAAGAGTGATATTTCATTAGAAATGTAAAGTAGATGTTTTGACAAATGTATGCAGAAATGAGAAAAGGCCGAGTGCATATATTCTCAATATTGTCCAAGAAGATTTTGTGTCATTGTCATCGACGAAGCCAAGAATTTCATACAAGGGGGGCGATTTATAATAATAGCAGAGACAAAAGATTTACTAAAAGCAATAAATATAAATGCTTAAATGTATTTTATAATACTTTCATTCATTCCTAAGAGGATAGCCTAGTTGGCTTGGCATCTTGTTGTGGCAGTAAGAGGTTAAAGGATTGATTCTCCTCGTACCAACCTTAGAGGGGACATTTCTTTTAATTTGCACTTGTATATGAGATGGGGTGGGATTAGGATGTGGAATTTAAAATAACAATAACAATAACAATACTTTCATTTATTTATGATACAATTTCATTACAAAAAGTCATATAGTATTGTGTGTGTGGGGATAGGGTTGGATTAAGGTGTTTGAAATTTAAGAGAACTAATAATAGTAATAATACTTTCATTGATTTATGACACAATTTGATTTTAGGGGTTTTATTATATATTTTTCTTGAGATTTGTGGTAGTTTTAGTTTGTGACAAGTTTTGTGAAAAGACAGACTTACCTAATCATAAATTGACTAAATAAAAGATAAATATACTCATAATTTGTTTATTTTTTAAAATTTATTTGTGTTAGGTATTAATAAGGATGAGTAAGGTACTTATAAAACAGTGATAAATTAGGAGTATATTTATTTTTTAATAGTCAACTTCTTGTTAAGGAGAGGTAAGTGTACCTTAGTTAAAGGAGAGGTAAGTGTGCCTTTCTATAAAATTTACTATAAAATAAAATTAGCTAAGTATGCCCTTTTTATAAAATTTACTATAAAATAAAATTAGGTAATGTGTGCCTTTCTATAAAATTTACTATAAAATAAAATTAGGTTAGTGTGCCTTTCTATAAAATTTACTATAAAATAAAATTATCTCAAGCCTTAGATAGGTTTATGATAAAACCCCGTTCATTTTATGAAAACATGATATAGTATAGTAGTTTCATTGTCAATACCTTTAATTATGTCTATCTCTGGATGTACAATCAATTAGTCTCTCATAATTGATTTTTGAAAATATTCATGGATGAAAATATACAAATGACAAAAACAAAGGGCTTTCTACTTTGATTATCTCCAGATAAGTATCAACTATTGCTTCAATTAAATGAAGAGTGTGATTTGTACAATGACATAAGCTATAGCAGAAAAAATTTTGACAATTATAGAGATTAAAAAAGGAGAAAGATGGGTTAATTAAGATTTTTGGATGGAGTTTGTGAAGGATGAGTTTGGACATCTTGTTTATCTTAGGCTAGTAAATTTCATGATTTATTTAGGGATTTAAAAGGGAAGAGATGGTGCAACTATCTTGAGGCTGAGAGGGGGCATTTAAAGAATTTGTTAGGGTGCACTAGTGAATTATAAGAAAAATATTTTATGGTTTGAAAATTTTACAAAGTTCAGGAGCATACCGTTCGTTTTCTCTCTCTCTCTGTTACTGATGCATTGTCAATATTGCTTTTTGATTTTTTAGTGTTGTTTACTTGGAATTCTCAGAACATTGATGGTAGCAATGGTGAAAATTCTTTTGTGCTTTGCCGTTCACAAGGCAGGCTACTGTATACTCTCGTCACTTGCCAATATGGAATCAACGAATAATGAAACAATGACTGTTTGGATACCCTGTCGGAATGAGAGTTGTCCAATATTTTAGATCCTTTTCTGTAGCACAGCAAATTGATAAGAGATTAAGAGTGAGGTGGATCCATCTCAATCTGATTGGTCATTGAGGTTCATAAATTTGGAGTGAAAAATCCACTTTCGTAAGAGTTTTCATGTGGGTGAATGAGCTCAAAGGTACCTAGTCTGTATAGTATTAAGTTGCAGTTATGTAAATATTAACCAATTATCCCATCTTGGACAAGAAGGTACCTTGTCTTGCAATGATCCCTAGTAGAGGAAGAAATTTGGTAATGCATATGGAAAACCCTTGCAGTGTTAGGATCTCTGACTAAAGGCTTCACTTATTAGGTGAAAGGCCCGACTAGATGGTTATTTTTGAGATATAAAGCATTTGTCTGTCTTGTGCAGATGATCATGCAAACATTATGGACCTGGATTTGTGTTTTAATTCAACTGTTGAGGATGCTATTTTATGAGGTCACATGGTGAGAACTATTAGAACATAAATACTACTGTTTGCTTTATCTAATTGCGTTAACTGTTGGTTCAAGCGGCAAATTAACATGAAAGCCAATTTTGATACTCTTCAAACTCATTGCATGTGTAGCATAGATGATTTTTATACATGTGGGTGTCACGTGATCTGACCTTAACATTGGCAATCATATGTTCTCTGTTAAATGCTATCTTGTTCTTCCATTACATGTGGCTTTGATAATGATTTTATGGGTTAGTTCTAATTTCTGTTCATTCGAATAGGTTATTTCTTCTCGGTTTGGATAAATATGGAAAAGGTGACTGGCGAAGTATATCACGTAACTTTGTGGTTTCTAGAACACCAACTCAGGTCGCAAGCCATGCACAAAAATACTTCATTCGTTTGAACTCAATGAACAAAGATAGGAGGCGATCAAGTATTCATGATATCACCAGCATCAACAATGGAGACATTTCAGCACTGCAAGGGCCAATCACCGGTCAAATTAATGGTTCTGGGGCAGGAGGTTCGGCTGGCAAGTCTAGCAAACAAACCCCTCCACACCCAGCTGGGCCACCTGGTGTTGGCATGTATGGAGCTCCAACTATTGGCCAACCGATAGGAGGACCCCTTGTCTCAGCTGTTGGTACCCCCATGAATCTTCCTGCCCCAGCACACATGGCATATGGTGTCAGAGCTCCTGTCTCAGGAGCAGTGGTTCCTGGAGCACCAATGAATGTGGCTTCGATGCCATATCCCCTGCCCCACACATCTGCTCATAGGTAATATGCTGTTTTAGCTGGTACAATGTACAAAGGGCAAGAAAGTAAGGAGAAGACTACTTTGCTTCTGTTTTGTTAGTAGGTACTACATTTTAGCCAGAATAAGGTTGCTTATTTGCAAGCACAATTTGTCTGATGCTTAAGGTAAAAACTGTCATTTGTTTAAATTTTCAAATAAGCCAGAGGGAGAGAAATTACATGCAATCTGTATAGGCAAGGCAACTGGGAAAATGGGGGCAGGATTGTGGGTAGAATAGGTCTCTAGCATCTTTCTCTCGGTCTTGGAACTCCCAAATTAGTTACCAGTTCCAGTAGGTAGGTAGGTGCTGTTAATTTTGGTCAAAACTTGTATAGAACCTTTATATTCTGAGTAGCATATTTGAGCACGTGTTGCACCTTGGCCTTTATTTTATTTTTTTTGCATTATTATTCTGCAGTTGGATTGGATATTGAATAATAAATGGCTTGCCAAGTTTCCTATTATGTTTTTGATTTTATTATTCATAGCAGAATTGAACTTTTACAATTCCTGTTATTCATAGCCTTTTGGTTGGCCCTGGTTCACCCTCTGTGGATTAACCTTGCAAGGGAACCCTTGTGTTTTCGGGATATTTGATTCTCGTCAATATTTTTGTTACTCAAGCCGATTATAAATCTTCTCTAACAAAATTTTGAGATGGCTCATGTACCAGCTTGGAGGTTTTGATCTTGTGAACTATTATTTATAAAGTTTCTATTTAATATCATATCACAGCTATTTTTTCTTTTTGTTCTTTATTGCTTTTGTATTAGTTTTGTTTATGCTAGGTTGATAGTTTAAAATTTTGAGATTTATTAAATTTTTTTTTATCAAAATGTTAATAAATTTTCATGATTAATTAAAATTTTGATCTGGTTGAGGGATTGCTGCTGTCAAGGGTACGTAGCAAGGTTGAAGGTAAGGGGAATCGCTTCCCAGGAGTGGTAACTGCACGTTCAGTAACGTGAAGTGAAGCTTATGCTATGAAAACCGGAGAGTAGAACTCACAATCTTGGCAAGAAAGCTGCACGCAAAAAAAAATTAACAATGATTGAAGAATTAAAAAAGAAGAAGAAAAGACGAAGAAGAAACATAAATGTTGTCATTAACAAATAAATTTATACATTGTTTGACTGTATTAAGCTTAATTTGCTCATTTCATGTACATTAATTACGATAATACATGATCCGATTATGCAAAGGGGAGGATATATTAATTTCTGAGCCAACTAGAAAGTGACTTGTTCATCATCTATGCTCGGGGAGATTGCCCGCTGAAGATATTTGAAAGCCTTTTGATAATTTACGAAACCCATGAACCAGAATTCAAAATCATCCACTGTAAATAATTCGATATACCTTTCTGATGTATTCTTCATATTTACACTTCTGTTTACTCTCTTGACTTTACTATGGGGAATCAAAACCTGCGCAGAATAGATTGCCAATACTTATTAGTAATTGAATACGGTAAAGAGAAAGAGATTAAGCTCAAGTTAATTAAATTTAAAAAACCTTGTAATGAAGCTTTATGAATTCTCCATTGGAAGAATAGAATTTCAGTGATCTCTCGCTGCAAAAGGCTACTTTGTCTGTGGAGATAAAGAGAAGGCCGGCTATAGGACCTGCTGTTGTTGACAAATAGCATTGGCAAGCCTTCAACAATTTCTCTCCTTCCTTAACACTAAATAAACGCTTGAATATTTTCTCCACCCCACCTACTTGAATAATTTTTGCCCCCAAACTCAACTTCCCCTTCACTGTTTCAGTAATCTTCGGCCCCAGCCTCACTACAAATACCAAAGATATCAAATTTATTTAGATTTTCGTACATATTAATTGATTTCTGCATAACTCTTTGTTGAATTGATGAATATATGAGGGCAGGGCAAGAAAATCAAAATCATGCTGACCATGTTCTCTGACTCCATTTGCAAAATTATCGGCCTTCCTCCCAAGTTTGTTCATTCTTTTGAGAACTAAATGTGCTTTACCTGCAACATTAAAACAATCATGTTATTCAAACAGTGATTCCTCGTAATCTTCTAGTTACCTGAATTTAAATATAGAAGTTTACGAGAGAGAGAGCCAAAAGAATTACTTTGTTTATCGTACATGGGAGACACATTTGCAGAAGCATGAATATGGTATTGGTCATGGCTATCAGTTAAGTATCTCATCGATGGCAACTTCTGGACAGAGTATGCAGTTGACATAACTGGTATCTCCATATCTAAGCCTGCTCTCAATCGGCTATGTTTTATCTGCAGCACCTGCGCTATGGAATTTCTCCTAGAAATGTTTTGCGATGAAACCTTTGTCTTCTGCAAACATATTAAAAGGGAATGAATATAACAAGTGATAGTATCTATCTTTTTACTGTATGAGTCATCTTTGGCTCATCAAGAAGAGCAAAGGCATCACATAGTCTATTGGTTTGCAGAAAAGTTGTTTACATGGTCACTTTAAAGGAACGATAATGAAGATAAGATGGAGGCCTTGTTTTAAAATAATTTTTTTTTCTTTTTTAACAAAGACTATGCGATAGATAGTTAGATTCGGTGGTACATGCTAATTATGCTTTTTCTTGATGTTTAAGACATTATCTTAATTAATTAATAATAAAAATATAATTAAGATATAATATTCTGATAAATAGTCGGAGTTGGCCGTGGCTTATCCTAATAAATTGCATTCATCACTTGGATTCTTTCTTCAATATATTAGAAATTTAAGTCAAACCGGCTTGCTTAATTCTACTAGCTGGGAGAGAACCAATTTTGACCATAAGACCTGGCACCTCTTTGTACCATACAATGATCTTCGTTACCAGTTAAAACAGATGGTGGGTATTTTTCAGAATTCTTCGACTTCATTATCTTATTAGTTTGTTTGTGTTTGTTCATTGGAGACTTCATCTAATTTCAGTCGAAAGAGAAGGAATTGCTTCTTTTAAGTGGAATCAGTCATGGATGTAATGTGGGTTGTTCCAAGTTACATCTAAGATTAAAGTGAAAGAAAAGGCCCGCTTTTTCGATTTAATTTATGCAACATCTTCCTTTCTAGACCGTCAATGGAAAATCATAACCTTTTTGCAAATGGGTTCAAGGAAATAAAGTAATCTGATTAGTTGGCAAGTAAGCTTTAATTCATGCAATCCTAACAAGCAGCAGGATAACTGAATCCTTTTTTGGTTACACCAAACACATGATATGGTCTGGCACCGAAACTTTCCGAGCTGGAATTGGAGCTTTCTGATTGATGCAAGTCCTCTTTTTCATTCTTAGATAAGAAAAGCATAGAAGAAAGAAAGAAAGGAAGAAACTGAGATGTTACATCAACCAACTTGATCATGTCATAATTTAAAGATTGTGTAGTATGTCTCTGTTGGAGATTGCATCCGATCATCAATCCAAGCAGCTAGCAATCTCGGGCTTCCTCCATAATGAATTTTAATTCTCGTTTGGCTTGTTTCCTGTTTCGGGAATGTCCTAGAATATTACATTTGAAAATAAAATCTCAACTCTTGATCTTTTATTAATTGACAAAGTTAACCAACGTGTTTAGCGTACGAGACACGGTCCATCCGCAGCCCCAGAATGACAACGATATTTCTATCTTTCGAAACTTTGCAAACTACGTTATTGATAAACTCATCGCGGATGGAAGTGATTAAACAAAAGAAAGAATCCCAAAGTGCATTCATGAATTTGAAGGTAGAGATTGTTAAAAAATACATTCCCTCTAATTTTCCATACCTTTTTTTTCCTAACTCGGCAAGACAGTTATATATACTTGACGTCGAAGGATATCATTAATTTGTGCAAGAAAGACAGACCACAAAAGAGCAATGAAACTTTTGGTTAATTGGTCAAAGAAAAGAGGCTCGATCCTAGTCACAACCCAACAGCATTTGGGATTCTTTTCTTCTTCTTCTTCTTCTTCAATATTATTAATTCTTCGTTCTGAGGTGTAAATGAATGGGCAAGACGTACATAGGCCAGCCATACAACATTAAAGTTGCCAAATGTCCATGCGAGCATGCATTAAGCAATACCGCTGAAGATCAAAAAGCGCATTAATAATTTCTTAGAAGAGAAGAAGAAAGAATCCAATAAAGTGCCGGCTTTGAAAATTTTTAATTTGATCTCACGTGGTATCAAACAAAAGGTTACTTCAACTTTTAACGTTTGTGGGAAAGAGAATGGCAAATAATAGTCACATGTCAAACAACTACAAGCCTAAAAGGTGGGAAATTTGCAAATTTTTAAGTACTGATGACATCTTTATTCAGAGTTTATGCCATACGAATGCCATTTAAGGAAAAAAAAATATATGGACGAACATAAAATGAACCATGAGTATCTTTTAAGGAACACACTATTAAAGGATGATGTTGTAATTGTTTTTGGGGACACACTATTTATATCAAAAGTAGACGCAGAAAACCATGTCATGTGAGGAAGAAGAAGATACGCGATTCCTTTAAATGATTGACATTCATTCTCGATTGCAAGATAATTTTGGCACCCTATATTTTATGAAAAATTAATTATTATTTTTATTCATTTTAAGATATAATCAGTTTAATTTTTAGCTATCGAATTTAAAATGCTATATTTTCTCTCTCTCTCTCTCTCTCTATATATATATATCTATTTATCAAAATATAAATATAGTAATTAGTTGATATTGAATTAAATGATTAATTATAATCATTAAGTTAAGTGTTAGTGTATTAATACAAGATTAAAAAATGAAAAGAATAATTCCTAAGATTTTATTTGTTATCTACAAAATAAAAATTTATTTTCTTATGAAATGAATATAAATGTTTAATGTTTTTCTACAAAATTAACAAGAAATTTTAACAAAATTTTAAAGATTTTATGTAATTTAATTTTTTTTCATTTTATTAAGAATTGAGATAATAATTTTGTCCACAGAATAATTAATTAAAGTTATATATAAATTAAAATAAATAATTTATTTATGCATGTTAATTTATTAATTGTATTTGTTCTTGTTTATATTTTTATTTAATAAATGGGAATAGATCGGAGGTAGGGATTTTCGCTTCAAAATGGGGATGAAATGAGACCAAAAAAAAATCAAAATGAGAATGGGAATACCACTCCCGAAATTGCTCCCGGTTCATTCTCAACCTGTTGTCTTCCCTAAATATGGACCTATTACTGGAAGTTTAACGCTAGGTTCGAGCTCAATCTCATGGTTTATCTCACACCTCAATAAGCATTTCTTCGATAGTTCGAGAACAGTCACATTATTAATCTCTTTGAAAATAGATTGCACTTTCTTTAGGACATTAAGGGTTAGCGTTAGAGTAGCACCTTCCCTTAGCATTGTCAGGTCAATCTCTTTCTTGATTCCTTTAAGAACATGTAGTGTGAACAACACATTAGCATTGACAAGTATCTACTCAATGGTACCTTGTAAAATTTTCTTGCATTGTTAAAGTACATACACTCATCATTGGTAAAGGTGAAAGATAACGTACAATTAATGAATTCATCTCCTAACACCAATTAGAAGTCGCTCATTAATATGACATTTAAGTTGACCTTGCCGTGTAATGACTTGATCTATATAGAAACATTTCAAGAAACTTTGTCAATTAATTGAGGAGGTTGTTTGATAACCTTTGATCATCTAAGGTTCTTAATGTGTATTAGGTAAGTTTCATTATAAGTTGGCCTTGATTGAGTTGAGGATGCTCATCAAACCCAAGCATACATCCTCTTGATGCGTCGCAAGCATTCCTTTTTATGATGTACTCCTCTGCAAAAGAAACAATTCCACTTTCGTTTGTCGTATGCTCTATGCCCATCATTATGCCTCTCGGTGTCTTTTGTTGATTTTAGGCTATAGATCCATCTTGTGAAGTTGATCTCCTTCAACTTTCTCATGGTTACCTCAATTTGAAATCATCCTTTTACTCTTATCATCCTCAAATGGCTCGCAATGAAACATGCCTAAGGTCTCGACTGCCATTATTGCTGAAGCATGGTCTTGGAAATTATATCGCTTTTGGTCTTACTCTGCACATGATTGTAATCCTGGGAAAAACAAGCAATGCATTTCGACCATGTCTAGGATACCCAACATTAGCGAGTTCTATTTCTTATTATGACCTTGATTGACTTATGATGCTTAAGCTAGCGAAGCTTCTTCATTGCCACTATCCAACATTCCTAGCGTAAAATTGCCTCTTGAATTTTGCTCCGAATGCGTTCCAAGTGTTGATGATGCACAACTCTTTCTATATTTCAATATGGTGACATCTATACCATAGAACCATATCATGCACAAATTGTAGGATGCATGTGCTAATTTTAACAGACTATAGAAAATATTTATTGCATCAATGTAGCGTTCCATCATCCATAGAAAGTTCTCAAGTTCCTTTGTATCCCGTTTGCCTTCGGTTTAGAACCTAAATTTTTGGCGCATTACTCGCTATGGTTCCTAATGCTATTGTAACCTTGCATAGAATGCAGTCTTGCTTAAGTATATACATCCCTACACAAATAGTGCTCATTTATGCCCTTGTGCTCTTATTGAACTCTTCCATGGCTTGGTTCATAGACACAATAAAAGTATTAAAAGCATCATGCAACCTACTTTCTATTTTGATAGTAAGTTGACCTTATACTCCTGTTCTTCTGTCCTTATATCAAGAGTGTCGAAGAAAACTATAAAAATTGCCTATGGCTAGCTTGAGTTTGGTCAATCTTGCCGTAACTCAACACAATATGTCCTTAGATACAATCTATATGTCTTTAGAGACAATCTAATATTTGGATGAGTTCATCATCATGTCATGGCCCTTTTTGCAGCCATGCACTTCCCATGTCACCTTAATGGCGTTGTTAGATTCTACATCCTTGCTCGACATGGTAAAGGATATGCTTTGCCTAGCTTAGAATCGCCAACAAGCTAAGCCTTAACACCACATGTCATGGGACACTACTTTGGCAAGTACTTGTACGATGTTTAGTTAGGTTTATGCTTTTGACACAAATTAAGCAAGCCTTAAGTTATGTGCGAAAGCCTGCTTTGCAAGCTCTAACAGCCTTGGAGGTGAGGTGCAGCCACAAAGAGAGGAGTATAGGAGAGCTTCTGAAAGAAAAGGATTTTATAACTGTACAAAAGCTTTCTAATTATATAGCACCTTAAGGTTAGTTGTGCTTTATTTGCTTAATGCCTAAAATTCAAACAATCGCATCTATTTACAATACTGAGGCGCTTGTGCAACTCTTGAACGGAGGGATAAGGTTGCACCTCATTTTGCACTCAAGAGGGTTGAGATTTGTTCTCTAGAATGATCCCCACAAGTTACTGAAAATGTTTACGCAAATTACAAGAAAATATCTGCAACTTGCTGGAAATGTTGAGTTTCTGTAAGTTATTAGCTGTTTTGGCAAAACTTGGGCAGTTTATAATTTATTTATTTGAAGAAAAAAGAACTACCACTGTCTCCATCACCAGTGCCGCCATCAGCCTCGCAGTGTCAGTCATCTTCATCGTCAACAAAGACCAGTAACGGAGTCCTCAAACGCTAAGGACAAAAGCCTAGCCACTCAAAGCCTTCAAAAAGAACCAAGGGTGGTCTCCAAATATTGTGCACCGGCGCCATCGATCCACTACAATTGTCACATGTTTTGTTGCACCGCCATTTTCGAATGCCTCCTCAAATGATTCCAATCCACGTTAGCGCCATGAACCACCGACCGAAACGCCGTCAATTGAAGCCACGATATCTGGATTGTTCGCCGGTAACATATTTGGTTGATCGATTGCATTTTACCCCTTTCATAAATGATACATTACATTTTGTTATAAAAAGTCTTAGTTCCTTGGACCAAAGTTTAGATTCATATTACTAAAAAAGAATACAACGAAAATTAAATAATAATTTTTCATAATTAAACATTATCAGTCAAATATCCCCTAAATCTCGGTCGGCTCCAGTTGAATGTGCTTTGAACACGTACTCAAGTCACCGCAAATTCCCTAATCAACATGGATAAAATATGCTCCAAGTATGTTCTGAAGCCACCGTAATAATCCCATACCATTGTCAATATAATATGACACAAATTTGACAATTCCAACTGCGAGTATCAAGAATGTTAAGCGGCGCTGGCAGGGGAAGTCGGTGATAATCCTCCGATGCTCAAGTCAATAAAAAGATTTAAAGATAGCCATAAAGAAAAATAGAAGGAAATTAGATGGTCGGAGGTTAGTTTCAGATAAGGTGATGTTAAAGTGAGATATGGGAACACCATTGAAGAATACAAGCAAAATAAACTTCTCAATAAAGTATTATATGACACCGGGAAAGAAGTTTTGTTTTTCTGCATCTAAAAGATCCCCTTCCAATAGATTTAAGCTTCTTACTTAAAAAGAAGTGATTATTCAATTACTATGATGTCCTTGCTTAACTTAGACTACGAGACAAGGTAAAAACCGAAGATTAGCAAGCCATATCATTTTACTATTATGGTGACATGTGTGCCAAGTATTTTGTGTGAGAATATTCTTGTTGAATGAAATCTAAATGATTTCATGACTTACCCGAACAATTTCCTTTATGCTGGTAGAATAATTATCTTGGGGTTCAACCTAGAGATGCTGACACCATATTTCGCATACTTTATGTTGTAGACTACATGGACAAGATAATTAGATTTCGTAGGTTAGTCTTGGATTTAGTCTCGGTATTTAACTGAGAATCTTGGGTTTGTTCTGGGTATTTGGTTGGGGAACCTAACTATAGCACTACGAGTACACATATTAGAGACATGCCTACACAAGAAAATTTATGGCACTACATCAGCCCCCATAGCTTTCGAGTGCTGCAGTGATTACAAGGTCTCGGAAGCTAAAAATTTTATTGTAGCTTGGATTTGTTCTCGGTATTTCATCGAAGAACCTGACTATAGCAATGAAAACACACATATTAGAGATATTCCTACACAAGAAAATTTATGGCACTACAAGTATTGTGGAAGAAGATTAGGTTAGGTTGGCACGACATTTGCCTCACTGTCACCAGCATTAATGTGATCCTTGAAAATTTTCAATGTTAGAGATTTATATTTGTTATTATCATTTCAATATTAGCATATGTTTGAAACAAGCTGATGCTTCTAATACTTGGCATTTTGCCTTATCCAGAACAGCATACCATCTTACGAATTCCCAGTCAAAGCCGGCAATTCCATTATTTTAACTCATGCACACCAGATTCAATTGATTATAATAATTTTGGATGCTAATTGAAACCCTTCACTACTGCCATGATTTTATGCTGAGCTGTCATTTGTAAATGGATTGTCTTAATTTGCCCACCGTAGTGTATGTGATGTTAGTTTATTTGGTGATCCCCACGAACCCCACACTACACATGTATCCACTTTGTCAAATTATTTGTTTTATAGTTTTCTTTTGCTTGCAGTTGTGGCGAGGGAAAGAGGAGAGAGAAAGATCAATCCAGCGTCAGAAAGTTAAGAATCCAACACAAAAAGTTAGAATCACACATGGATTAACCAACATGGAGTTAGCTAGTGTTAGGGATACAAAGGAATTACGTGGTGCTTACTTGGACTTTAGATGTACATACATACATACATACATATATATATATATAGATATCATCATTGAATTTTCGACAACCTCCCTTAACTAACAACCACATTATATCTTTAATGACCCACCTACCAAAACTTATTCTGATTTAATTTCTGAACCATGTACATGTTTTCTTGCAGAATATTTAGGGCGATGGCAATGCCAAACAAAACCAACATAAAAACGTTGGTTTTCCATGCCTTAAAACTTGTCATTTTATTTAGATACAAAGAGACCAAAATCCTATCTTATCTAAACTTCTAACATTATAAAAGATAGTTGCTGCCACATTTGTTAATTAACAAAGCAAATTAAAAGATAACAATAGAACACCAGTATTAGTTAGGGTTTATCAAATTAATACAACCAACATACTTTCATTTTATATCCTTAAGCAAACATAAACACAATCGTTTCTCATATATATTCTATACTTTTTTTGTACCAAGCTCAAGCCATGTCCTACCAATCTATATTTTGTGTTTTGAGGATTTTGAAAAAGAATGGGACCTAAACATCTTATCTTAAAAATCAAGCAATCAAGCATGAACAACGAACATGGGTTGTGTATGCTTTAAAAATACAAATATATCTTTTTTAAGAGTCAATATTTGTGCCTTTATTTTCATTGATGAGTCATCCATGACTCATGTCCAAAAAGTATGTTTAACTAACCATAATGATGTCTTATAAATACATTTGCCGAATTACAAAGTATCATCATTCTCAAACACTACTTCTCCTCTACATCACCTAACAGTTGCAGAAGACTGCTTGCTTGCTTAATTGTCAAGTATATATCAGATATGAAGAAAACGCTGCTTGAACAAGTTATGGGAATTTCAATCTGCTCGACCAACTATCCAGTCAAGAGCTCACCAATGCGATTTTTGACTGAAATACCAGATGAATCTGCTGGAAAACACATAATTCCATCTCCAGCAAATGGGTCTACGGCTTATCCTGGATTTAAAAGGGTGAACAAACTCGGGAAAAAAGCTAACAGATTTGCCAATGGTGTTCGGGAGCATGGTAAGCTGAGACAAATAAGATATTTCCGAGTCCATCAATTCGTTTAAGTGAATGATAGGGTTTAATTTGTATCTTAATTAATTTTATGAAAATGCAGTGAGATTAGGACCAAAGATCACCGAAATTGTGAAAGGGAAGTTGAGCTTGGGTGCAAGAATTCTACAAGTAGGAGGAATGAGCAAAGTCTTCGAGAAATTATTTAGTGTTGGAGAAGGAGAAAGGCTGTTAAAGACATGCCAATGCTATTTATCAACAACAGCTGGTCCTATAGCTGGTCTCCTCTTTATCTCCACTGAAAAAATTGCTTTCTGCAGTGAAAGATCAATTAAGATCTCTTCTCCAAATGGAGAATTATCTAGAATCCATTACAAGGTAACTTCATTTGTAATTAATTGTCGTTCTTACATCTTGACACGCCCTAGCTTTTTCGCTCCTTGAGCTTGTTGCTAACATTCTTATGCATATTATATCAATTTGATGCAGGTATTGATACCAGTAAATAAGATAAAGAAAGTAAACCAGGGTGAGGATGTTAAGAAGCCATCACAGAAGTACATAGAAATACTGACGGTGGATCATTTTGACTTCTGGTTTATGGGTTTCTTGAATTATCAGAAAGCTTTCAACCAACTCCAGCAGGCGATTTCTCGAGTTTAAGCCAACTACTTGTCGCAAATCTTTCTTTCCCAATGCTTCATCAGGTGTAATTAGTTAAAGAGCAAGGTCAACATAACTAGTTGATTACAAATGGTGTATAGATTTTGGCCTTGAAATGCTTCTCCTTTTGGGTTATTGAGTTGCATTTCAACAAAGAGAATGATTGAATCCGTCACCGTCTACTTAATCAATCTTTTCCAACTTCTGGTTTTGTAATTTGTTTGTCAGTTGACATCAAAATCAGACAAATATTTGCACAGAATTCCATATCTTAAGTTATCAGCTCATCAAGCAAAATTGCATGACATATTTATTCATAGTCGAATTTTCAGATACTTGAATGGCATCGATATGTCAAAGGGTAGTACTAGTTTGCTTACTAATGACTGAGCGAATGTCATTGGCAAAGTTGGTAAAGTGAACGTGGAACTGAGCTGCATAACTAAACAAAATGAAATGGTTGATCTCAATATGTATACAATTCGAACTAGAAATTTAAGGGCAGCACGTTTGCGGTACTCTTGTGAAAAGCTAGCATTTAAAATCAGGGAGCTTGAGAGTTTAAAAATTGAATGATAATGATAAGATAACTACCATATTTTTAAAATTGCCTTCAGCACTAAGGCACTGCTTGTACAGAGTGACTTTCTCTTAAGCCAATAAGCAAACGATCTGAGCAAGTGTATGCAATGGAAGCCAGTACTAGTGGATCATTGTTGACCTTGCATATATCAAAGAAGAAACTAAAAATTGGCTCAAGAGTATAATGTAATGTGATACTTTGTTCCTTGATGTCAATCCCATCAACTTGGCGGTTATACAATAATCGGTAGAAATTTTATTGCCGCAATTTTGTTCCTGGGTTTTATCATTTCAATGTGTTGCTGGACCATTAATGGAAGAGAAAGTGTATAGAGAGACTTAAATCTAGGAATATCAAACCCATATCTGCAGCGCATTGTTGCGAATGCAACCATATCTACCATGCAGGCTATGGCATCTTCTGATCAAACTTAACATGGAACACTTGCCTTGGCAGCTGGCTTCTTCACTCATGGCATGTTTACTGCCAGGATTGATTCAGCTAAAGGCAAAGTAGCTCTTTGACTTGTCAAGGACTAAGATCATCTATCCACAATCATAACTATTACCCTTTTAACTAAACCCCGATAATATCACGAGCATTTTTCTCGCCATTATAGTCCTTACATATATTCTTTCTTTGTAGAAGTCGTAACTAATCGTAGACCTCCCAAAAAGGGTGGCTGGCAGTTAATTTGAAGAGAATATGTCAGGTATCAAACAAAAAGATTCACCACCACCCCAACAGATAAGCCTGTCAAGAAAAGCGATTGAACTTGTTTGGGTCGTGTCTGCCAGAGATACACACATTTTATCTAACTCTAACAACAGGGCCAAGAATTTTCATCATGTCTGCAATTGCAAATTGTTCTTCATCCAGATACAAACTTACATATTAAAACAGATTAAATAAAAAAGAACAAGTATAAAGAAACATATGCAGAAACAGTATCTATTCTATGGAAATCAGGGAACAAGTTACAACATCAACATTCTACATCTAAGAAGAAGAAACAGAATGAAAAACCAAACATGCATACTTGCATAGTATATACAACGAAAAACCAAACATTCATACTTGCATTGTATACACTCGCATTTTCAGCCATTACAAAGCCCAGCACTAAAGAGTCCAACATTGATGCATCAAATGCACAAAACAAATAGCTGGAAAAGACTGAATATGCCAGAAAAAGCCTTCATCTGTTATTCCTGGCAGCAGCAATTGCTCAGAAGCTAACAGATCTCAACTAACTCGAACAAACATCCTGCAAAGTTCACTTTACAACATTGAGGAAACTGCAATCCAGCCTCCTCACAACTTGCCTTTGTAACATGTGGGCAGGACCTCACATCAAGGTATTCAAGGGAAGGGCATTTTTCCAAAATATTGCCTATCCCTACCACTGTAACTTTCGGGCAGTTAACTTTCAAAACCTTTAAACTCAACCCAACTTCATCTACATCCTGAAAGCCAGCATCAGTCACTTCCTCGCAGCACCCAATATCCAGAGCCTCTAAGTTTCTGCATTGAGTGAGGATACAGCTCAATGAAGAGTCTGTAATATTTAAACACCAATCCATCCGCAAATTCTTCAAACTACTTTTACATGAGTCTGCCAGTGATTTTATAGAGTCGTCAGAGATGTCTCGACAACCACCAATTATTAGAGTCTCAAGATTATTGCAAAACTTGGCCAAACATAATATAGACTCGTCTCCAACTTTATAACAATCCAACAACTTTAGCGTCTTTAGAGAAGATGAGCAAGACACAGAAACACTGCAAATCCCAGTATCTCCAACACTGCTGCATTTATTGAGATCTAGGAAATTTAAGTTTGGACAGCCATTTACAAGATGGGAAATTCCAGAGTCACCTATGTAGGTGCATCCTTGAAGGCCCAATTCTTCAAGAATATGACAGTTCCTGGATAGAGATTGTAACGTTTCATCAGTAACAAATCTACAGCCAGCAAGATGCAGGCTTCGTAGGTCGCTACAGCCTTCAGCAACAGCTGACAATCCTTTGTCAGTTAATTTTCTGCAGTAAGATACGTCCAAGGACTGTAAAGATGAAAGACCACAACCAATTGATGCCAATCCAGTGTCTGTAATACCTGTCATATGAAAATGAAAAAATTGAAGAAACACAGAAACTGACTCGGCACAAATATATGTATTTAAACGCATGCATCAAAAATCCAAGGCCAAGAGGCAAATATACACCAAATAAGTTAGATTCACATCCAGGATAAACAAATGATATTATAAAAACTTAATAACAACTTCAACATGAAAGAAAAAAACATGTAACTCAGGATATGTTCAACTTCCATAAATTCATAATTAGAGATTCGATGAAAGCTACTTTGTGAAGCTTTCTCCAAATGCGGATCAAAGTCTAACAAAGAGACTCCAAAATTCAATCCAAGCCTCTGCTCGAAAGATTCGTAGTGAATTCTGACACAAAACCAGCGAGCATACATCTTCCATCAATCAATTTCAGAAATACATAAAATAAATAAATAAACCGACAAGAAATTAAAGCGAAACGAAATCAAATAAAGTCACATTAACCAACAAATTGATCCCAAAAAAACACACGAAACACATTGACGACTTCAGCTGATATATACATAATTATGCAACAACAAACGATAGCTTAATTGTTTCACATAACTATAATTTTCATATGTCTTACTAATCGTTTTCTCCCGTCAAGACACACGCACAATACATACAACGAAAACAACATAAGCCGTTAAACAAAAATAGTAAACATAGGAACGAAAGGAAAAATGAAAAAGGAGTTACCTTTACAGTTGTGCAAATTAAGGACCTTAAGTGACTTAAAGCCATCAGCAATAACAGCTAGATCAGAATCAGTTACGCCTGGATAAAAGGACCTGGAATTGGACTGGGACAAGTCCAATTCAATGAGGCGAGAGAATCTGGCGGCTATCTTTCTGAGCATGTGAGGCCCAGCTCGGACCGACAATTTCTTCCTCTCCGTACTCTGCAAGTGAAGCCATCTCTTACACACCAAACCGAACCTCTCCTTGTCCTTGTCATCTTCTAGCTTCGAGAGAATCGATCGCAATTCATCATCTCTAAGTACTCCGTTTATGCAAACGGAACACATTTGAAATTGATTAACGTTAAAAAGAGGGATTCAGATTAGGGTTAATTCTGTAGTAAACCCTAATCCAACGCAATTCCCAACCGGGGAGGCTTAAATCTGTGCTCGCAGAGTGGGAATATAACTTAAAATCAACGCTACGCCTCTTTTTTGTTTTTTTTGGGTGGGTGGGGTGATTAAATTACAGACATGTCCTTGATTGTTGAAATTTTATGCAATTGTTACGGGGGGGTCTTTTTGTCCAAAAAATATTGTTATCCTCGTCCAATGCCAACTTGTTTAAAATCAATATAAGATAAAAGACAGAAATGTTGGCAGTTATAACTGCTGTTTTAATTTAATATCTAGTCAAAGATTAAGGGATTAATTCATAACTAACAAATAATGATGACAGGATTGACTTAAGAACGAACAGATTTGTGCAAAACAGTATCACAAGTAAAATTAGAATGATAATAATCATTGAGATAAAAAAGCTGTTATTCCCGCTGATTTTCGTGACCTCTTAGCCACTGTATGAGCATAAAATTTTGGGGGAAAGAAAAACAATTAGGGTTGTTATAGTCGGAGTCATCCTTCGAAGGCCTCAATTAAGATGAGATTGTTTGCAGCAAGTAACCACATAGTCGTCCAAAAACTGACTCAGCTGAGTCGTATATAGTCTTGGGTCATTTCTAAAATGATCCACATGGGGTGTGGAGACAAAGTTGCATGCCCTAACCTCGAGTCCAGCCCTCCGCTGCTCCTCTATGAATGATTCTACAGACTCTGCTGGAATTACTCTGTCCGCTGAGCTATAGATATACAATTGTGGACACCTTGGTTGCCCGGAAGACAATAAGCCGAGTACATCAGAAAGTCTCCTGTACCATTTTAATGAGAAATCTATGTCAGTAACCGTTCGACTATGATAAACTATATGAATAACTTCGAACTTGAAAGGTAACAACTATATGTTTCATAAATAAAGAAAATTTAAAACGCATTGTCAACAATCCAATGAACTGAGGAAACCAATTACAACAGCCCATGAAAACAAGAAATACCAAAACAAAATAGGGGAGGGGCCAAGAACCTTAGATAAAGAAAATCTTTAAAATCCTTTTACTGATTTTGTCTTAAAAACACCACTTTCAATCTATTTGACTTTTCAGTTGATAGTCTTACTGCTGATAGTTCTCAAATTATACTGTATTTCTCGGCACCATGGAATTTAATGAAACTAACCAAATCTAGTCAAAACCCTTACTTAATTAGCAAGGATCACAGTACCTGTTGACCACAGGAAGATGCAAAACCATTTCAAAAAACTTCTCCAAGACTAAAAGCAAAGCTGTTTCAGTAACTGCAGCTTTAGGCGCTCCAACTGCTCTGCTTCCAATTAATTCGTCCGTAGGTAAATCATTTGTGTTAACAACTTTTTTTGTTGCAACACTACGCTTTTTCAGAAAAGCTGCAGAGAAACCCGATGCCCACACCTAAAACAAATAACATTAACTGAGTCAATATTGTTGAGCATACCCAACCAAAGGAGATGATAGGATAGTCAAGTCAAAACGTAATAAAATGAAACAGGCACCACAATTTTCCCATTCTAGCATCTCCCAATGCACAAAAAAAAATAATAATAATAATAATAATAACATGCTTGTTTTTGCATCATTGCTTAAAAGGAGAAAAATCCCAATTTTTATAAAGCAGTGGCTATTCGGTGGGACAGAAATAGGCATGAGAGTACACAATGTCTGATACAAAAGAAATAGAACAAAACCAAAAGCACCTTAGTTAAAGACATAATCTTATCATTGTGAGAACGAAGGTGTTTTATCCCAACAAAATTCAACAATTAAAAAAAGTTCAAAACTCCCGGTTAAAAATGATAATATACAAGGTAGACTCTGTAAATTAAACATGGAACCATACATCAAATATTAAATATGTCAAGCAAATAAAAACTGTATAGAGATAGAAACAGAGAAAGGCTAGATAATTTAAATATAAAACCTCCAAATAGACACTACAGGGTCCCCCAAGCCCATGCCCCAATTATCCAAGCAACCAAAGGAAAAACGAAAAAGGCAAATGATCAAAAACGCAATTTTTAGCATACTAGAGTTGCATTAAAGAGCAGACAACATGTAATAAACAGTAGTGAAAGAATAGAATCAGGCAGATTATGATTGACATTAGAAATCTTCAAAAATGTCCAGAGCCTAGTTCATGAAAGATCTTAAAGAGACCAACAAAGGCAATGTACTGGGGCATGGTCAAATTATCAATCAATAAAAAATAGTTAGTTTAGAGAGCCGGAGGGACAAAGAATGGACTCTACTTAAACTTAAACCATAATCGATTGTTGATACCCAATAATACATTCAAGCAATGCACGGGATGTGAGATATAAAAACGAAAAGATACAAAAAGAGTCAGCTTATTGTCTTCTTGTATATAATCTTCCAATGATTATTGTACCTAGTCACATGAATAACTTTGTGCGTCCATTTTCTGGTTAGAGTTACAAATAGGAGGTCAAAACTCCTATTTTCTGGTTTAAAAAAATAACAGATCAGAGGAAAATGAGGAAATAAAACTAATAAATGTCTAAAGTTTCCCTTACAAAATGACAAATCCCATCGTTCATGTTAATAGAAAATTTATAACAGCTAGAAGCTTCATTTACCTGAGGGTCAGGAGCTGCAACAGGAGCAGAATCTACTATGCAACCTCTGATTCTTCCCGTTAGAGAAGGATCCTGCTTCTGAAACTTCTCAAGGATAGCCCCATACCTGTAATAAGATAGATCCAACCCAACATATCAAGCTATATGTTCAAGAAAAAAGGTATGCAATTGCACGTTATTAAGAGAGTTCTTACGTTAACCATCCAGTGTTGCTAAACGTGTGAAAAACCAGGTTCTTTCCTTCATCTTCCAACCAATCAGCCAAATGGTTCACCAGCAATTCTATATTCTGTTCAGCTTTGCCACCAACTTGGTAACAAAGAATGTCAACCATTGGAAAAGTAAATGTAATGACATGAAATCCCCTCGATGTATACCACTCTGCATATCTTTTAAGATGCTTCTGCTTAGCTCCCAACCATCCCAGCAACACTACCACTGTCCTAGACTTCATTGCTAAACAATCAGAAGTCCTAGAAACATCAATAGCATTTGGCTCCGGTAAATGCCACTTGTACAACACATTGGGAATTGAGGCAGGAAAAGCACCTGTAATCTTTGTTGGCTTGGATGCTTTAGCCAACTCCATAGACTGATACATATTAACAAGAACAGGAGAAGAAGCTACAGAAGAAGATAACGTGTTTGAAACAAAATTGTGACCCCAATTGGGAATGCCGAAACTAACGTTGGGCACAGGAACCCGAATTCTAGTCACAAAGGACAAGTTTGAAAGCTTAGAAGCAGATATATGAGACACCCAGGACTCTTGCAATGAATTTGAAACAGAAGGATCACTCCGTTCTGAGGAAGAACAACCACCAGCTGATGTAAAAGACTGGAATTTATCAGAAACATCAGCAGAAGCGGAAGCAACAGCCACAGCAGCCGCCGCAATCAGAGGTCGTTGAATAATTCCAGACAACGAACCCATATTCAATTTTCAAGAATAAATGTTTTTATCTCATAAGAATATCACAAGATCCTCGTAGAACACAAAATACAATCCAGAGTTAAACAAACTCAATCACCTGCAGAGAAAGTAAAGAAACTCAATGGTGACCCTTCAAATTCTCTTAACAAGAAGAAAAAAACTCTTAATAACAAGATGGTTTGTTTTTGCTTTTGCCCCTGTATGTTCCAAGAAACAAGCAAATATACGGAGAACAAAGACGCAAACACGCTAGAATAATAGAATATGGCGTCCGGGAGTTGGCATATTCGTTTTCAAAACTTTTACAACGAAAGCTTACGTGGATCTGGTCTGGTCCAATAAAGCCGGGCTGTCAATGCCATCGTAGCCGACAGCCCGGTTACGTCGGTTACACACACCGACCAAGGAAGCTTCTTTCCGTGTCAAAGTTCAAACAGAGACTTCTCTAATGCTCTTGACAAGCAAGTTCCCTGCAAGAAATTTCAATTAAGACCAACACGAGGTTCATTAATCTAAAATAATAAAAAAAGACCTGCTAAGAAGTAACCAATGATTAATTAAAAAGCAGCATGTGAACAACTAAGCAATGGAGACGTGATGCAACCAATAAGGAGAAGACACGTATTCCCAACTTTAAGGTGAGGCGGAACGTGACAGTAATTGATAACTAAGCTTAGTATTCCAACAATATAGGCAGGAGCCCAGCAAAACTACGAGTTCGAAACGACTTAGTCCTTGTACAATTGACATTCTTCTACAGGTGCAAAACTAAATACAATCAAAGAGGGAACGGAAAATACGATAGGAATAGAAGGATATCAACAATAATAACAATAAGACGTTTAAACCCGGTTTAACGAAACTTAAATTCGCACGTGATGTGAACCGGCAGAAAGGTAGAAAGTGAAGAAGAAATGACTATTCTGCCCTCAACGTCGAACCGAGCCAACTCGAAACTCAGTTGACGGGGAAACCGAAATGGCGAATTAGAAATTTTATACAATAAATCTGCAGTCTAAAATTTGGAAATCGGGACTGGTAATCGAACAACTCTTTTGTTAGATTTGATAAAAACAAAAAACAAAAGAAAGACTTACCTGAGCTGAACTGAAGGCAGAAAGAAGGATTCGCCGAACATAGGCGAACGACTGCAGGCGGCAACGGAGGGGAGAACACGAATGTGTGAAGGAGAGGTAGAGAGAGTTTTCTATCATTTGCTTTTATTTTATATTGGCTGTGAAAACCTTTCATTGGTCTTCTCAACGACATCACCCTTTTTATAGTTACTACAACAAATTTTGGATTTTTTGAAAATTTAAAAATTGCCTTTACTCCAGCTATTTACTATTTTTTGTTGCTTCAATGTTTGGTCATGATCCTGATTTTATTGGACTACAGAAACATGAGACAAGAGATTCCTTCTTAGTATGGCCACTCTCGCTACAGCAACATCAATACAATAACACCATCTCACTAACTCTTTACATTCACATCATCGGACAACTATTTTACTTAAAATTATTTTTTAAAAATTAAATTAAAATTTATAAAAAAATTAATATACTCTCAAAATAGTTTATTTTTTTTTAATTTTATTACCAAAAAATTTAAGATAATTATCAATTCTTAAATTTTGACAACATAAAAAAAAATAAACATAAGCGACAATTACGTGCCTATACCCAAAGACGCTAATACCTCCGTACAAAAGAAGAAAGCTGTATCCGGGAGAACAATGCTTACCTCCAAATACAGCCGTACATGTACTTATGCCGTCGTTACATTTACTTGCAAACTTCATGACTTACCCGTGTCATGCACTACCTTCTCAGTCTTCGTAAGCGCACAGAAATTTCTGTGATTCTATCAAACTTAGGATTGGAAAAGAGTTCAGTGCTATAAAAAAGATTATCTGCCAACTCAAAGATTACTGAATAATCATGAGAAATTTCATATAAGCAAGCTTCTAAGTTTAAAAAAAACCAAAGTGCCTAAACTGAATAGGAACTCAGAAAACAACACACCACGGCTTCCAGTATCAGCCATTTACTTCTACATTCAGCAAGAAGTCTTACTTAGCGGTTCTTGCAAACAAGCTAGCACCCGAGCAAAATTAATTTCTTAACTGTAATAATGGAAGTGGTAGCCTGTGTTGACGTGATAAAAAAAATTTATGTATATATTTCAACGAATAAACATGAACAGATTCTCAACAATATGCTGCAGATACACACCCTTTGCTTTAAAAACATGGATGAAATTTCTTATCCATCAAATAGCTAACCGGTATAAAACTATAATAAGAAAGCCCAAATTAAACAAAATTAAAGTTGTAACTCACCAAATTCAATACCCAACAGAAAATCTTGAGAATTATGAAAATTACAAAGACCTACCTCATCCATTTCTAAATGGATATCTGATGAATCAATGAATATTCTACATGTTACTGGGTTCTTGTCACCAAATAAAAGAACACACTTCTCATAAAAACCTTCCTTTGGAGGAAGATTTAACAAACAAGACTTTGGAACAGATACCCTGCACTTGTTGCTAGTGCTAGTTAACTCTCCATGATTATTCACCATTACCATGAGTCGATGTTGCCTCCCTAAAAGCTCAGACACGTACTTCATGTCTCCCACAGCTAAAGCATGGCGAACACGGGTAGATGAAACTTGCCCTCTCTCTTTAAAGTCATTGGAATCTATATATGTTCTATCTTGATTCTTGTCCATGACAGAATTTATAATGTAAGCATCCATGTCATACTCCTTACACAGTCTCACCAACTCTGATGAATTGCCAACAGCTTTATATCCAAACCGGTAGTTTTCACCTACCAAAATCAATCATTAAAGCTTTTAGTCGTAATGAATTGCTGTATTCTTCCACAATACAAATGTTTGCTTAGCATCAACATTAAATTTACCTGCCACAACCCCATGTACCCCAAGCTCCTTTGATAACTTCTCAACAAACTGTTGCGGAGTGAGATGCCGAACACTTGAGAATTCTATTTGGAACTCTACTGGGGCAGTATTACTGCAGTACGGAGCCCAAGATGAAAGAACTCGCTTCCGGTCACATTTGGCGACTATGGGAGCCCTATACAAAAGATTAATATGTCACTAATGTGAATATCTGATAGTATCAAGTAATCAGTGTCTCTGCATTTAACTAATCACATGTAAGGCAAATTCATGCGCATGGATGGATTCTTTCATACTTATAATGCTTATCACTGGTGGTAGAAATAGGGAACTCACACTCCAACAAATGCTTAAAAATAAGTGAACTACATATTCTCTGTTTAAGGAGCATAAGCATATAAACAAAAATAACTTGAGTGAAGCATGCCTTCTTTAAAGGAATTACGGACCAACCCCCACCAAAAGATCCTCTTCACTTAAGGCCAATTCAGAGAAAAAGTCTTTAATACTTCTTGATATATAACTTAAAAGTAACTATCCTGACCAAGATTTTAAATAGGGAAGTGTTTAGAGAGGCGCAATTAGAAAGAGAGATGGTCATCCCAAAGATATTAGTAATAAATAGTTATAGTAGAAATAAAATGCCCACTTATCACCCCTTTTTCCTCTATTTTCATACAATGTACGACATTGCATTGACTGAAAAATGATTTACAATGAAGCGAACCAGTTGTCTATAGATGAAACAAAAGAATGTTGTTCTTTATGCTCACTAGCAATCGAGGTACAAAAGCTGTCAAATTTGCAATTGACTAGCTACAAGATACATATTCCAAAATGCTCAAGGGACCAGAAAAACATGACACTCAAACATGGTACAGCTGTGCCATAACATTCAGGAAATTTTTCACATCCCTTGCAGTTTGGGTTATATACAAACTCCAAAGGCTTTGAAATTCACCAAAAATCTACCTCGGAATTGTAAGAATATTGATAAACCTCGACTTACAAGATCAGGCCACTCAAAGTTTGACATTGCTAGGCCCCAAAAAAATCAATAAAATAAAGAAATGAAATTAAAATCAGTTTACAACAGTTTAGTCAAACTGAACCAGACAAATGAAAAACAAAAACAGTTGTAAAATAAGTTAAACCGGAATTTATCAAGTACATGAAAGCAGACCCAGAAGAAACCAAACTGATCAGTTCATTCTTCAGGCAAATAAATTCAACTCATGATCATGTTTTTGGACCATAGACTACAAAAGATTACCAAGCCCAGACAACTGCAGCAACATAACAGCAGTTAACAAAGAAACAGCTAAACAGCTACATGACTGACACTATATCAGTGTTTCTTCCATCAAGGAACCACCAGAAGCCGCAAGATGCATGATTGAAGGGAAAAAACAAATTGAAAAATCTACACATCAAATTAAACAAGATTTGAAAAATAAAAAGCAAGAGATCAATGTTTATGCCTAGGCTTCCAACCAAATACTTCTGCTATGCCAATAAATGACAACAGATATGGAGCTCCAAGCTTTGATGCTTGAATTGCAAGTTCTCGATGACCAATGTGAAGGGCTTCGAACTTTCCCAATGCTACTATCCCTCCTGATGACAAAAACAAAGAGAACACAAGACTTGTTAAAATTATGACATAAAAGAACGCAAAAGAGGAATATTAAATTAACAACGTCCAACAACAAACTTCATAACATAAGGTACTAATGCATATATAACTAAATAGAAAATGGGCACCACATCAGGAGTGAGAAAAGGGTATTGTGCTCTAATCTTGGAGAACCAAAGAAGAAGGAAAATTTGAATAAAAAGAAAATGCTGGCAAGCATAATCACTAATGTACTATTACATGACAAATACAAACAAAAAAAATCATATCAAACAAACTACAGGACACAGCAGAAAAAGAAAAGAACTAGAAAGATGAACACCAAACTTGACATGTCTAATGAATGCTTTGGCATAGAACGTTGAAGATACCCTAGTTAGGTGTTAAATTTAGTAGAACCCAAACAGAAGAAATTGTGAAGGATGATGTAGCTAAATCCAAGGAAAGATAAAGAAAAGAGTAAAATAAAAGGAAGACAGTCTGATTTGTGACAAAGTATCTCCTAAATTCATTAACTGCCTTAAAATCTACAAGATAAGAAAACTTATTTCCTGGCGCAAATCCATACGATAATAACCGTTTTATGTGACAGAGAGCAAGCAAAACTAGGCAACTAAGAATACAAAACCATATGAAAGTTTATCAAAAAACTTACTCCTTTCTACCTCAATATCGCAACGAGGTCCTTACAGATGATATCAGGGAGAATCTCATTTGAAATGATGCTGAAATGTAAAAGAGCCTCTTAGGGATGCAAGTTGCATTTAAAATACCTACAGATCTTGAAACGAAAAATGGCACCTCGGATCCAAAATAGATATGCATGTGAGCAAGATGCTACCTAAACTAATAGCACACATATATAGAACTTAATTATTTCCCCAACTTTTGCAAACCATGTTTGAGGAGAGGGTGAGAGAAGTTGTACTCATTTCAATTACCAAAGATGAGAAATCCACAGGGGGATATGTATAAAAACTAAAAATTTTCATGGGTGTAAATGAGATGCTACCTACCTGAGCTACAGCTATTGTTGATACATATTTTATCACGTTATGTAGATAATTTCTTATCTATTCCATGATCCCAAATCATATTCTGTGATCTTTTTGAATGGCATTGCTTAGAAACCAAAGAATGTAATAATTATATAGCATATCCTATGTTGCACATTAAAAACACAGACCTTAACAACAATCAGAGTATCATTCAAAGATTTAAACTACAGAACAGATTACAAAGATACTGCACTGAGATCATTAATAATCAACCAAACTTTACAGATATGGGCCTGGCCACAAATTAATATAATCTAGCTAACATCCAAAATGTAGAAAACATATAACCAAGACAGCAATACAACAATCACAAACACTTTGATCAGCCAAAAATTGGCTTTAAAAAAGTGGAACTGGTAACTATCCTTTCCAAGTATAAATACATACTATTCAGACCTGGAATAACAAGCAAACCCCATGATCATCATTCTATAAACTGAAATTGTACATAAAATTTAAAAATAAAACAAAGAAAAGAAAAGATCCAGCTAATAGGTTAACAAATATGCAAACAAGAGAGATGGAGAGAAATCAACAAAAGAAAACCTGACACAGGAGACAATCCTTCAGCGCAAAGCTCACGATCATCTTCTTGTTCACTTTGTACAAAAATAAGAAATCAGATACTATTAATGGATAATGCAGACAAATAGACGTGATAACATGTCAATACATATACACCTATAAAAGTAGAAGCACATTAATTTCAGGACATATTACAGTCACTTCACTATGAGTTAACAGTAAAAAACTTTTGAAGAATGCAATGTTTGGCTTTAGGAATATAAGTACATTGCATCATACAATTCCAAGATAATATATTGTGGCTAATTTCCACTTTCTAGCATTTTGAGAACAAAATTAAGCAGAATAAGGCAAATCTACTGTAGTAAGAATAAGATAAAATTACTTTCATTACAATACTTCAGAAATTCACATGTCAATTAGTTTCTAAATAGAACCCCCAAGCTATGGTGCATTTCTAACGTCAAATTGCTCTCAAACAAGAATCTGAGTCAGACATAAGCACAAAGCCCAAGCTTATGTGTCTTCACATAACAAACTTACGGTTTATTTGGTCATTTTTGGGATATTTATTTGTTATTTTAGGTAGGTGATTTCTAGAGTTAGGGATGTTATAACTTGTTTGATTAGAACCCTGATAAATAGGTTTCATGTAACCTTTTAAGAACCATTTTATTGAACTGAGAATGTAGAAACCCCAGCATCAAGCCTTTCTCTTCTCTCTTCCCTTTTTCATAAATTTGAGGATATAGGAACCGAATCACCAAGTAGAACAAGCAGCATAGAAATATTTAAAACGTGGAATGTATTTGATGGTACATTCCATTAAACCTAAGCAGAATGAACTTAAGCTAAAATCGATTGCTGAGAAATTAAAGAAAAACAAAAAAAAAGAACTAAAATTCCAAACACCAACAACTGGAGAACTGCAAACTGAAGTTTAATTGAGCTGATTTTTCAGTTAACAAATGAATTTTGCGATTACTTCATGTTCATAAGCAAGAAAATAGAAAAAGAAAAATAGAACCTGAAACAGTCAGAGAGAATAGGCATTTCGCGGCTGGAAGAAGTAACCAATCTCTGCTGCATTCTCTGATTATGATTCTCTCCAATTAAGGCAACGGAAAGAGGTGTCGCCATGAACGAAGATAATCGACAAATTCTCGAGCTACAAAACCCTAGCTCTAAATTTTGATGCTGACGATGATGGTGGCGATGGTAATTGCACTCTTGTATGTGATGTGAAATACGATAGCCACCACTCAACATGTTTACGGAAGTTGTTTTATCGGAAACAAAAGAGAGCGGGGAAACAAGAAGTTTTCCAGATAGTCGTACCGACCCCAACATGGTCCTTTTGCTGATCGTCTTTATAGCCACGTCCTCACTGGTAAATTAACGAAGGATGATGAACCTCGGGTGGGCACTCAAGCCGGGACATTTTGAAAAAAAAAGGTTTTATTATCCATTTCTTTAATAATTTTGTTTCATAATAAATTTTATAAAAAATAGTTATGATGGCAGAGATAGAGAGAGGGAGAGAGATATTTTATTTAAAGAAGTGTTATGAGATTTTTGTTTCAGCAAGTGTTGTTGATTTGTATTTTATTTTGATTATCTGCCAAAATGTTATAGTTTGCCAAAATGTTATAGTTTTGTTGGAATGTTGTTGAAACAGACCAAAAAATGAAATAACAATGTTGAAAATGGGAAACATGTTAGAAAATGGTAAAAATGGAGAAATGGTGGTGATCCCAAAGTGAAATATAATGGGACAAATGCATCCATTGCAGATGGAGTAGCCATATATCCACTGACTGAGCACTCGAGGATATTGTACAGAGTCAATTGGCAGGGTGTACGAAAAGGAAAATCTCAATAAAATACCTTAAGACTAATTTGCCCACCAACAAAATCATTATTATCTGTTGAATTGTGAGCAATGTGGAGCTCTGCTCTGCTCTGCTCTGCCCTGCTTTCAGATATTGAAGAAGTTCATCCCTACGGGGAACTTCTAGCATCACCTTTCACCTTCGGGCATTCTTGGGGAAGATTTATGCTCATACTTTTAGAATTTCGCGCGTCGTTAACGAAATTGTTCAAACTTTTTAACTTTGAATCCCTCTGTTAACATCTTGATATATATATATATATATATATATATATACATATATATTTTCTATAAAAAAAAACTCATGGATTTCGGAGAGTATTTCCGAAACCGATTGGAGTATTTTTTATGCATACACTTAGTCAGTGTCAATGAATAGTTTCCCAAACACAGAGCTGTTATCACATGCAATCTTGACGATGCTCTGGGTTTAGTTTCGAAATCACAGAAATACCTGGCACTGGTAAGCATGGCAAAACGGTTGAGGCCCAGGTCATGATCACGATCAGTTCTCTTAATCTCCTCTTTCCATAGCCAAAAGGTCAAATCAATCAGACCATCCCTCGGAACTGAGATCACATCATTAAGCTTGCCCGATACTGGTCTCAGAATGAATTTCTCAATTAGTATGTGTGATGGTGATGTTGGAACCTTCGGCTCAGTAGTTTATATGCTCCCTGATTTTGAATGAACCGAGCCCTCCTTTCTTTCTTTGAACTTCATTACACGCAGCACTTATAAAACAAAGCAAAAACACGTGCCTCAACATTCCTTCGATTCGACAATGACCAGGATAGGATTCCCCTTTCTCAATAGTCGTAAATTTATCCACTTGAGAAAAAGTAAAATAAAAGAACTCAACAGTAATCTTTGCGTTACACTTCAAGAGGATCACCAAATTGAATGTAATAGAACTCGATTTGTGTCATTGAAATGCTATGCCCAGAAAATGGAATTTTTCTAGGGGTGTCAACAAAAGCTCAAATTTTACAAATACATAGATGTCGTAGCAATTAAAAAAAAATGATATACATATTTTGACTCAACAGGCTCTGTTGTGCACCAAATCGCTGGTAACACTCTCAACACAAATTTTCTACACAACATGAGGCGGCTAAGAATTAACCAGACCCAACTCGAGAATAATTTAATTTAGTTTATCCTTGTGCTGTTCCTTCTTCCCCACCACTTCTTTTTCACCCTATTAATGGCGCCTTCCTCAGTCCCGAGCTTATTCAAAATCAACTTTGTCTCCCGTAGTCGTGCTCCATAATCCTTTTTCCAGGCTTCGAAAATCTGCTTCAACCTTCTAAGCTCCTTGTCTGGATTTAAACTCGCTTCGACCTGACCTGACTTTACCTCCACTAAGAACTTGGCATCGTCGCCAAATACTTGGCTTCTTTGCTCAAATTCTTCAGCCAACCGGCTTATGACACTTAAACCCGTGCTCATTGGTCTCACTCCATTGCTCTCTTGTCCCTTGTAATTGCTTCCCGTGTCCCAGCTGGAGTCTACTTCATCACTTGCGTTGACTGATGCATCAGAATTTCGCTCTGAATCATCTATTGCTAGGCTTTTCTTGGCAATGGTGAGACTGGATTGTAGAGATCTCATTTGTTTCTGCCACACTTCTTCCATCGACTTCATTTTCTGCTCATATTCAGACCAACGGCTCTCATACTGTTGAAGTTGTTGGTGGAGGATGTCATTTTCCTCCTCTTTCTCTCTAAGAGCAGCCTCAGCTTTAAGAACTCGGCGTTGTAATTCAGCAAGAAATGATGCCTTCACTAGCACCTCATCTGACTCATTCTCCTATGGAAAATCGCAATTAGTTAGAATTTCAAATGCAAAAAAATATCTTTACTCGAAATATCACATGCACACTTGTTTCTGGGCATCTCATTTTTTATGATATTCATTGGTTACTGGGAATCTGTACCATACCCGTAGGATGGAACTAAAGATAATTTTCCTGGATAGTGGCAAAACTAAATCCATCCTCCCCACGTCTGTTATGGAAATATTCTCCTCTAAACCTTGCAAGAAATGCTAAATTCCGGGAGGCATGAGATTTAAACTATGCTAACTGAAATATTTGCCAAAATTCATGCTAAGATGGAGATTGAGACAGACATAGCTTTTCCTTTTTTTTATTCTTTTTTTTGTTCTGACATGGAAGAGGTGAAGGAATGCTACCAGTTGGACATGAAACTAAGTGGAAAATTTATATCTCTAGCAGCAACTACAAGTGATCAGCTTATATGAAATCAGAAACTGTGCAACAAAGAAATATTGGTAAAATTGTTAAGTCAAACGGTACCTTTGCTCCTACAGAAGTCAATAAGCCAATATTGCCCGAGCATCTTCTGACCAACCAACCACGAATAACTACAAAAAAGATGCACACAATAATTATGGACTATGTGAAGCTACCAGCCAGATTATTCAGGTTCTAACTTCTTGTCACTAAATGCATTGTCCGAACTCCATCCAACTCGCAATTCATGCATGATAAGAATTTCCTTACATTTTTGTAGAAATTATATTAAATGTCCTTCAGATTATTTTAAATTTTCACTTGTAACAAGGAGTTGGTTCATCAGGTATAGGACCCAATCCAGAATTTGACCTGTAAACTACTTATAGAAGCCCAATGGGCCAGTTATTAGAAATTTACATTTCAAATGCAAATGATTATACAGCTATAGTTACTTAGGGAAATGAACCTATAAGCCAACAAGAAAATCAAAATTTACCTGATTGTATCACAAGTGATGCATCTCTATTGCTCTTGAACTTTTTACTAGCAACCCTGCTTTTAATCTGCCTTTGTATAACAATAGCAGCTCTATGTCTCTGCTGCATGACTGCATATTCCTTTCTGATTTTCCCACCCCGAACAACTGCAGTTGTTAGGAATCATCAACACAATTATTGTACAAATAGTTTGTTTTCTTACAATCACAAGTAGAAATATACGATAAACAAGGCCGTACATGACTGAAGAGTGACAATTCCTCTTCTAAGCTCCTTGAGGTAAAGGCGAGCCTGGTGTCCTCTGAAGCAGCTTTGAACACGTAGAATCCCACGGAGGGTACGGTTTCTTGTGTCCTCAAGCATTCCAATCTGTTAAAACTTTCCTTATTATACTTGTTTCAGTAATAAATGTAGATATTTCAAGGACTCTGGTGAAATATTAATTGACAGCCAAGCAAACGAAGATAGGACAAAAACAACAATTGGACTTGAGCTTTGCCTATCACTAAAATATCCAAGAAGTAAATTTAATAGTAAAGATAAAAATCCCCAAGCAAAGTGTTTTTACCAAACTTGAACAATACAATGCATCAAAAAGTTGCGCTGTCAAACTATTCTAAGAATGACATATCACTTAATATGTTTTAAGTTCTACTGAGATACATTTTCCCCTATACTCTTGCAGCCTAAAATAGAAAGCCATTGTGCTTTAACAACATAAATTTATTGGCTAAACTTCTTTGCTTTCAGTAAAAATGACATATTTGAGTAATTTGAGGTATTGATAACACACTAGAGCAGGGCAAAAAAGAAACAGAAATAGTAATTGGATGATAACCTATCACGCAAGGAAATGTAGAAATACTGCTTGTCAAGCTGAATTGCTTCCTTGAGAAGCTTCTTTTATTTGCATAAGATTGGTAAATTGCATAGCAAAATAAAGGCATTGCCTAAAATATGCGTTTTCCAAACAGAAAAGATTTTCATAAATTTCAGGTTAGCAACCATAAACATTCACAGAACTCGGACATCTGTTTTCAGTCAAAGAGACAAGACTGACAGCAAATCCAGTCCATACCTCATCTGACAAAACAAAACAGCAAAACAGAAAATCCAGAACCAGACCAACTCGCAATCAAAAAGAAAAACAAACATATAACGGAGGAAAACAATAACTACCATTCATTTTACCTGTCCAGTTCTAAAAAACAATTTCATGTAGCCAACTTGATACATCTCGGGCAAAATATTGAACTGATGAAGAATTGCGACAGAAACACTAAGAGGATCCTGAGATGCAACACTCTCCAACAGAAGAAAACCATATCTGAAGTGTCCGCCCCAAATAATAAAAAGATACAAAAAGAAAGGAGAAAAAAGAGTGAATATGGGAAATAAAATATATAAATAACTCCAGAAGCTTTCTGACATAGAACATTTAGGCAAGTTGGTTCTGTTATTTCTAGGTAAGAGTTTTATTTCTTATCGAAAATAGATTTCTTTCCTATAGTTTTCATTGTTCATGTTTGGGTAGGAACTCAATTTCTCTGTTGGAAAAAAATTCTTTTTTCTTTTCTAGGTTATAGCCACTATAAATGAGGCCCTAATTTCAATTCTTAGGCCGATTTGAAGACTTAAAAGATTATTTAATAAAGACTACTGTTTCCCCCGCTTCTTCTAGATTTGATACTACATCATTTTCACCGTACAGGAAATAAAAGTGTATTCCAATTTCTTTACCTTCTTGCAAACTTCTGATGAGACATTCGGGTAGGAAAGCCAGACCGTGATATTCGAACTACCTCCAGGACTCCACAACATCTCAGCTGCTGCAATACAAGTCCTTGCTCATACAATCCCGGAGATTGAGAGCTGTTGGGCTTTATACATCGTATAAAATGAGGAGTTGTGCTCTCTAGACGTTGCATCAATTGGAATAGTTGACCCTGTATACCAACAAGTAATAGAGGCAATATAACAGGCTATAAATAATTCATTTAGAGGCAATATAACAGGCTATAAATCAATTCTGATCCAGCAAAATAATTCATTTAGAAAGTATTCAATTTTACAAGCTAAATGTTCCAAAATGGGTCAACTACGTAGCTTCATTCATGCTCTCCCAATTAAGTGTCAGATACAACAAGATTTAAGTTGCACAGTTTTTATGTACTATAACTTGACTTAACACTTACTGAATATCTATCAATGATATATGAAAAATGCATTGACCAAGCTAAATTTGTTTTTTATAGGATAAAAATGTTTCAACAGGAAATAAGATCACAACCGCAATTGCATGTTTGACTTATCAGATAATAGGATAAAATTCCTAGATCCTAAAAATCCACATGTGCATGCATTTATTTCAAATACCCCTGCAAATTCTTGTCAAGATGGCAAACCACACTGATACTAGACTCAAGTTTAGAAATCCAAACAACCAAAAAGCAATATACCTTAAACTTAGTAGCAACACTTAGCTTTTGGGAATCTGCACTGCCTGCTTTATACAAAGGACCAACTACAGGTTTATCAGATTGAGTAAGCATATTGGAAGCAAATATCTGAGGAAGGCGGCATGAGCTGGACGACAAAAGTTGAATGGAATCCAAGTGCAACAAGTCCCTGTTCTTCTCCAGAAATCCAGTTGTGTCATATGTAACCTGGGTGGCAAACCAAGTGGAACTATCAAACAGTCAGTAAGAAAGAGAGAACAATGAACCCAAAAGCAGCATTTTTTTTCTCAACACAAAACTTTATATGCAAACGTTATAACAACCTAACAAAACATGGACACAAAATTGGCATGTAATTATATATTAACTAAGGTAATCTGAATACTGACATCAAATTATTGGATCAGCTCTGAAAGAGAGAAAGATGCACTCATTAACCTTCATCATATCTTCAATACTGAATTTAATTTTTTTTTCCCAAACTACCAGACTGTGAGAAGAAAACAAAAAACAAGTTTCAATCTAAAAATTAAAATAAAATAAAAAGTATACCTCCCCTGCATAATGGCCAACTGTGAAGGCTTTGTCCCGTTCACCTCTGAAGCAAGAATTAGAAGTTAGATGCTGCTTTAGCTTGTTGGCGAATGTCAAATCAGTGCCATTTGGAAACGTGGACTCCTCATCTAACAGAGACAATAATCCAAGCGGTCTCTGCATATTATTAAAAAAAAATAAGATTAAGAGGATATTTTATCAACTCAGTGAAAAAAAAATAATGAGTTACCACTAGAGATAAATATCAGTATTAATGCCTGAAAAGAGAGAGAACTCAATGTACATGCTTAAAAAATGGGCAAATATTACTTTCACAGTTATAAGGCATACCACAAACTAAAGTACACTCCAACACATTTTACATCTTATGAATAAGCTTCAGACACATTTCGTAATTGTTAAAATGGCTAGCAGCATATTGAACAAGAAAGGTAGTGGTGCAAGAGCACCCAAGCCAAATCAGAATTTCTATTTTTTTAGTTTTTCTTCTATTAATAGGATTCCTGTTTAGTTAACTATTTTACTTAATTAATTGGAAATAGTTTTTTATTTTCCTACTTTATTAGTATTCCTATTTAGTAAAAGATTTCAAAAGTTTTTAGTCTAGAATTAGAATTTGCCCTAACTAGTATAAATAAGACAACAATAATTACCTTATGCATTGTTTTTCTTTTCTTTAAATTCAGAATTTTAATTCTGAGGCTTTTTTAAACCTAATTATTTTATATTGTTCCAAGCATAATCACCCCATTCTAGTCTAATTGTTTACAAATTAATTGTTGTAAACTCTTTTACTATGTCAAGTGTATCAGAGCATAAAAGATCCTAAACTATTTTTTATTCCCTAAGTTATGGTTGGTACAGGCAGAGATCAAGGTAGAGGCAATTGGCCCCAACAAATGGAGTTGGCTGAGATAAGGAGAATGATTGAGGACTTGACCCAGGCTGTACAAGCCTTGCAGCGTTAGAAACATATGAAACCTAAATGGAAAATTCAAAAGGTGACCACAAACAAGTAGAGATCCAAGAAGATCTTAAGACTGAAGAAAAAGTGGAAGACATGAAACTTTTTAATGAAGCTGGACCCACAATCAAGTGGCACAGTGTGCATTGGAAAAGCAGTTATTGCACGGTCTTGACTTGAATAATGAAGGTGTGAGGATTGAAGTAGCCGATTTTCATGGGGAGTTACATGTGAAGGATTATTTAGATTGGAAAGCAAGTTTGGAGAATTGCTTTGAATAGAAACCCATGGCTGAAAATCGAAAGGCTCTATTGGTAAAGCTTAAGTTAAAGGGTGCTATGCTTCAATGGTGGAAGAGAGTTGAAGAGCAATGTGCAGTACAAGACAAGCTTAAAATCAGCACTCTGGAGCACATGAAAATTAGGCTGTGCAAGCAATTTCTACTTGCCGGTTATACAATGTAATTGTATGAGAAGCTCCATTGTTTCAAGCAAATTCAATTAAGAAGTACACAACAAATTTTAATAATTAGTCAATTCGAGTTGGTTTGTCTGAAAATAATGAACAAATTACTTTTCCTTACCTTGCTGGTTTGAATCAATCTATTAGAGATGAGATGGAGTAGTTTATTTACACAATATTAAGAATGCTCATCAATATGCTTTTATAGTTGAAAAGCGAGTTTCATGTTATGGTGCTACAAAACCTGTACATGGAACCAATAGGCAAAACAATTTGAGACCTGGACGTGGGTATCAAGCAGGCTAACGAAATTGGAAAGAGGCTACTACAACTAAAAAATTTACAGGGGTACAACCAAAATTGAAAGGAGCAACAAAGGGAAGAGTATAGTACTTTATGGTGGACTAAATAATTTTGGTTCTGCTGCAACTAAAGGAAGCAGCAATTATCAAATACATTGTTTTACCCGCAGAGAAAATGGGCATACATCACTTGCTTGTCCAAAAAGGAGGCTAAATTTAGCCAAATTTAAGGAAAAAATAGATCCAGTTTTTGATGAATATAACGAGGAACTTGATGTTCATCCAGCTCAAGGTGAGTCTTAGGGTGATGACCATGATGACCAAAAGATGATGAAGAAGATTGGAGGAGGCATAGTATTTTCTGTACATGTTTTATTTCTCGAAAGTAAGGCTTGTGATCTTGTCATTGATGGAGGAAGCATGGAGAATGTTATATTTGAAGAGGCTGCGGATAAATTGAAATTTCCTATAATCAGACATCTTCATCCGTACAAAATGGGCTAGTTCAAAAAAGGGCATGAGATACCTGTCACTTCTCAATGTTTGGTGAAATTCACTATGGAAGATTATTTGGACAATGAAGCTTCAAGTGAGGTTATACCAACGGATGTTGGGCATATTCTTATTCAAAGACCTTGGTCATTTGACCATGATATGGATCCTAAGAGAAAACCTTATACTTATTCGTTTTATAGGGACAACAAGAGGTATACCTTGTATCCTCTCAAGGAAGTAGCAAAACAAATGATAAATAAAAGTTCTATACCCAGCAAAATAAATGGGTTTATGAATGCTAAAAGGTTTGGAGCTGAAATTCAACAACTATCAGTTGTTAAAGATGATGTTATTGAAGATGTGCTAGATGTCAAGGAAGTTCAATCTAGACAAGACAACCCATATAGACAATTTTTAATTAAGTGGCCTGGCAAACCAACACATATAAACACATGATTTTTGAAAAAGAGCCGAATGAGTTAATCCAGCCCTCACCATAGCCAACTTCTTTTTAACAAGGGAGAATGATGCAAAAGCATCCAAGTCAAATTAGGATTTATAATTTTTTTTTGTTTTTCTTATTTTACTAGGATTCTTATTTATAAAGTATTTTAGTTAATTAATAAGGAATAGTTTTTCTCTTTTTCTACTTTATTAGTATTCCTATTTAGTAAAAGATTTTAATAGTTTTTAGTCTAGAATTAGGATTTGTCCTAACTAGTATAATTAGGACAATAATAATTAGCTTATGTATTGTTTTTCTTTTCTTTGAATTCAAAATTTTAATTTTAAGATTTCTTTAAACTTAATTATTTTCTATTGTTCCAACCATAATCACCCTAATTGTTTACAAGCTAATTGCCCTAAATTCTTCCTCTACATCAAGTAGTCTGTAAAACTAAAGAGAATTAGTATAGTTATAGTATATTAAAACCAGTTTGAAAGGACAAAACAAATAACTCACAGCCTAGCACCATCAAAAATTGATGTGTACTTCATTAAACTTTAGTGGGCCAAGCATGCAGAAGAAAAACATTGGTTCAGTTCTGTCATAATACCCTCTAAGCACTGCTTATGCTTCTCTAATTATTATGCAGGCATGAGTACAAAAGTACTAACCATATAGCTGGTTACAATGTTGAAGCCCAAGTCTAGAAGAAGTACCGTTACTAATGGATTCTAGTTGAGGGCCATATGTAACATGTACTTTGATGAATAGAAGCCCATTTGAAGTATTCATCTAATTATTCTTATATTCATATTACAAGGGTAAATGCAACTGGTCTGAAACCATTGATTACAGACATTAGACATCAATAAATCAAGCAAGGGCAAAAATAACAAATAAGTTCAAAATCTTACAAATTGATCTAACAGGATAAAGCACATGTAAGGTCCCAATATTTTTTCACACACATTTAACCCCTGATCTGTTTTCCATCTTATGTTCTTTTATTATGAAGGATATTGCCAAATATCTTATGCTTTACTTCTAAAGTTCATAACATTCTTTGAGTTATCCACCCACAATCCTAAAGCTAGAGATATAACTAGCAGAGCCAAAATGAGAACAAATAATTGAGTAAATTGCTTTGTTGTTGAAGATCTTACCCAAGCATCCCATATCTTATTCTAAAGCAAATTATATTCAACTGTTTTCTATCATACAAGTTGAAAGATTATTTAAAACTAGTTCTTACAATAAGCAACCTGCCCACAATGCCTACAATGAAGACATAACTACTGAAGCTAGTAACATAAACAAATTTTAGTGTTGCATATTGTATATCCACCTTATACGCTAGGAAAACCTCATACTCTAGAACTTTGCAAACATCAGGCAAACTATCATAAATAAGATGATCCACACGTCAATTTCACAGAATACTATTAACAATGTACAACATTCTGCATATCCTGATCTTTGCCCACACTTCCAGATTTCCATTATGTTCTTGAGCAGGAAAAAATAGAGGGGAAAAAAAGCAACCATTAAAATGCTGATTAAAACTTTTTTCTGCTATTACAGATGCAACCATGAAGAGCACAAAGAAATTACAAGTAGGTCAGCTTGGCTGAAGTGTCATATGCATGACACTTCACAAGATCAAGAATAATAACATAGCAAGATGATTTGCAAGTAACCCCATTAGTGGTTAACATAAATACTCTTAAGTTGATGAATCAATGAACTTCTTACCTTTTCAAAAAGATTAAGACAGTCTTGGTTGTCTTCAAAATCAACCTTTGCCCAGTCAATTCCATCTTGGATATATTCCTGGAAAAGAATATAGTATCAATTAAATATAAACTTTTTTTTACCTTTAACTTGCTTAACACACAGACATAGTATCAATTAAATAATGTTTGGGCGAAAATATGTACTTGACCTTGCCATTTGGTTAAAAGAAATGTGGAGGCTAAAAAATGTCAATCAAATATAATACTTTAAACATGTACAAATAAATTCAGCAAAACTAGTTAGTTTTGGACTAGTTACTGATAGTTTGGGTGAAGGTTGCTAGTTATTCATCTAAACTGAACGCCATCCATCCACATAAAAAGATATTGAAAACAAACCAAAATTTTATCGGACTCTGAAAGCTAGAGTCGTTTATACCTATTATCTTATTTATACTATGTTCAGTAATACAAGTTACCTCCTGCTCCAACTTGAACAAATGACGATTAAAGTGTTGTTGTAATCTCTCGTTAGCATAGTTTATGCAGAACTGCTCAAAACTGTTTCTCTGCAGAATCAAATTTTCTGGCATAAATAAAATGAATGGAAAGATAAAAGGATGAAAGATAGTAAACAAATAATGCTACTATACCTCAAATGATTCAAAACCATAGATATCAAGAATGTTAATAGATCTGCCAGTTTGTCTTTTGCCAACTGCAAGCGATTTGTTAATTTGTTCGACAAGCCAATCAAATAAACAAGCATAGATTGATTTTGCTAAGGCATCTCTTGTATCAATGGCCTGAAAATGTGAGACAATATGTTGATCAGCATTGAAGTCTTAAAGATTTGATTTCAATTAAAAAAAATAAGTCATTCAGCTTAAAATAACTGGATGAAGGTGATTCAATTTTGTTTAATTAATATGTAAAAATACATCAAAGAATTCCTGCCACCAATTACACATCAAAATCCAGCATCATCAGGTTGTTGGTTTCTCACATTACGAGGAAGAAATGCCCGAATATCTAGAAGTCAATACATGGCCCAATACCATTATATGTTATCTTAAAAACAATTGCAGATTGTGAAGACAATCAACCAAAGACATCAAGATTTGTCAATCAAAGGTTCTCACCCGTGAAAGTGTTAGCTTTTGGACAATATCATCATTGCCAACTCTCATTTTCCGAGTTGACAAAGCTAGCTTAAGCTCCCCAATGTTACATCCGATCAACTTAGAAACAGTGATTAAACCTAAACATGGAAAATGAAACCTCCAGTAAGATCACAAAAAACTCAAGCAGCATTTAAACAAACATGAACCATTTTCCAAATGACAATGTTTAGGTAATATTTTGATCCATCAAATCATATAAAAGCCATCAAAGTCTGTGTCAATTATGCATATCAAAAGAAAATGTTTCTAATTTGACTGTTTTTCAAAATGGAGCCATCAGCAATATTTGATGTCAAAGAAGGGGTGCCTGACAAAAAACCAAACCATACTTGCAATCAAAGAGCTCAGTTCCTGATATTTCATCAAATTCCTCTATTTCAAAATTTAGCAAAATATTCACAAAAGGTAAAGTCAAAAAGAACATAGTCCTATTTCTAAAGGTCAGTTTCGGAAAAATATTAAGAATCTCAACACAAGCCAACAACATGAGATTTCCATGCAGAAAATTCCATAAAAGAATCTTGCCGACTCATCCACTACTAGATTAAGGATTAGTTTGAGATTGCTTGCTTTTATTGTGATCTGCAAACACAACAGTTAAAGTATTTGGTAAACAACAACATTTTAGCATGCATCACTCACTTTTCTAATATATTTGACGTCCAATGATTTCATCCGACAGAAATTGTAGCTTTGAAGTCACCTAATCTAAATCCTAAGCAAAGCCTAAAGCATATGAGCTCACAACTTGCATTCATATTTGAATTCGCACAAGAACACTTCAAAGAATGTTGTTTCAGTATAGGGAGGAAGGAAATATGTTAAAGTTAAGTACCCAATTTTCTAATCAGTAATGAACATCACAGTTGGGCCATATCCGAGTCTACAGTAATTGATGCCAAATAAAATTTTAATGGGTGCCCCTAAACTTTACCATGATATCAAACTAACTACAAGGATTTAGACTTTTTCATAAATGCCCCCACTATTAAAAAAGGATATTAAAATTGAAGCTTGAAACAAAAACAATCATATGAACGTCAGCTATCATTTTACAAATTTCACCATACCACCACTTAATTCAATTCAACATCCTATTAGAAACAAAAGGGCAAAGGGGCACTCGAGAGAGTGTCAGAACTTGTGTGATTAGTTTGATACTAAGGCAAACTTCTAGAGCATTCATGAAAATAACCCTAAAAGATAACTGACAGGAAACTAACTCAAATTTGCAACTATTGGGTTCAGTTACAATCATCATAACCCTCTCCTCCAAAGGTTAACCAAGAATATGTGAATGGCATAAAGTTCAAAAGTAGATTGCATTTTTTTGGCCAACAATTACAAGGGAAAAAGCATCATGGCATTTGACTGTTAGTACAATTATGGTACAATTATGGCACATGTGTTGTGTAGGTGCATACAACACATGTAGCTAGCTATAAAACGGAATAGTCAGCCATGGGTTAACAAAGTAACTACCATGAACTCTCATTACCCTAGGGAATTTAGGTATTGACCAGAATTATCACCTCGTTATCACAATCAGTGAACTAAATTGAACTGTTCGCTTAATTTTTGTGACATGAATACTTGATGAAACTTGAGTCATGCTGTCATAATTAATTTTGGAGGAGGATCTAATTTACTTCATCTAATATTTAAAAAAAAGTGGAGGTACAATTGCGAGTGAATCAACCAATAAATCTACTCTACCCTTAACTTTCAAAATGAATTTTTTGTTTCCATTTTTTGCTATAATATTTCAAATTTCTCAGAAAAAAACAAGCATGCCAAAAAATAATAAGATAAACAATGAAAATCCAAAACAGATTTATATTGTCCAATAAAAGTAACCATTTTACATCAGCTACTGGTGATTCTTACCTTCATCTGCCACAGCCTCAACATGGTTTTCATTATCAATCACAGTAAAAGAGACATTTCCAAGCCACAGCACTGCAGCAAGCATAGCAAATACACTCTCCTGGTCTTCTTTGCTCACATGGACAATGTCCAGGGCTTCCTAAAATAGCCATAATAATACATAAGCATATTGACCTATTATTTTCCCAATAAAAATGGATATACTAAAATCAAAAACAGAAAGAAATTTAACTCCTGAAAGAGAAAGGTTACCACAACAATGCGAAATTGTTCAGCATCATCCACTCCAGTAATTGAATAACAATTACTTTGCCTCAAATAATTGTACTCATTTACACTCGTCAAATTTAGCTTCTCTGCATTGTAATAATTAAAAAAGAAATACTAAGAAAAGGCTCCGACAAATATAGCTACCAAATAAAAACATTTAACATAAGTGTCCAAGATAAATATAATAGCCATTTAAAGCTAAATGTTACAACAGAAACTAGGTTATGGATTCAAGATTGCCTAATCATCGAAATGACAAAATGCAACATAATCAATACAAAGTGAACATGGGTTGACTTTAAAAACTTCCAATATAAACATTATGCTAGTAACAATAATAACATATATTGACTTACTAATTTAATGAATACAGTAACATTAAGAACTAGTGTCACCCAAGGAAAACTCTACTTGGCTTCACTATTCAAACTCTAGAGACTATCTAAACACACACCAATGCTCGCTAGAAATTGTCACTAAAATAGGAAACAAAAAGTGTTATTAAAAGAAGGAAAATAAATGGAGTAACAAACCTCTGAGCTCCAGTGAAGCTCCAGCACAGAGTTGATAAAATATATGATATGACCTTTCTCCATCCGCACATTGGACCACCCTAGACTGTTCATAATAGACTAAGTTAATAAACAAATTATTTTTAAAAAATGAAGAGAATTGTGGAGGCAACAATAATAAATTACAAGGAAAAAGAGTTACCTTTTCAAGTAAAACTGCAAAATAATAGGATTTGCAAAATTATGTCAGTTTTAAATTTCACAAGAAAAAATAAAAAATATAATTATATAAATTTCAAACCAGCTTCAATGGTACAAGTTATCTTACAAGTTTGAATCTTGGCACCTGAAATTTTTCCAGTTTCACTAAAGTGAATTTCTATCAGCTTTCCCTGTGCATTTTCACCAGGCTATCAATATTTGCAACATGAAGAACAGGGAACTCACAAATACCACTGCTAACTCACAGACAAAGAAGTTACATCTAATGAACTACAACTTGTTCATGCAAAGAACAGGGAGCTTACAAAGCGACTTGAGTTGTCATTTCTTGATGTTTTTGCATTACCAAAAGCTTCCAAGATTGGATTAGTTTTCAATATTTCATATTCTATTCCACTGCCACCACCAAGAGCAGCCAAATATTGCATTGCTATTTTTGCTGTCTCAGTCTTTCCTGCTCCACTTTCACCACTGGACAAGGAAATGACTATAAGAAATGGTGTATATATGGATAGTTTCTGAAACAGCACAGCTTTAAGCGTGAAACCTCCAAAGCTTAATTCTCTCCCTGATCACATTATGATGCCCGCTTTTACAGATAGCATTATAACTACACATTTTATTGAGCAAATGATATGGAAGCGTCTACTCCAACAAAATTAGCCATTTTGTCCCATATCAGATTATTAGCAAAGAATGAACTTAGTAAGGTACATAGCCAGCACCAAAGAATATAAACAAGGATAAGAGGGAATACGTTTCAAACTTTTTCTTTGGTCAGAAAGGTAAACAAATTAGGTACCCAAAACAGTAGGATAATACTCATTGCCAATAACTTTTATCTTCTCCTTCAAACTACACCAAAGGAAGCCAAAGAGGTACCTCCCCAAAATATAAAATGAACTGACAGTTATGTATTTTAGATAAAAATGAAGTACTTTGTTCTTACACCAGCAAGAAATATGCCTTGTCAAAAGAAGGATAGCAGAGCATAAATATCTTAACAGAATTCCACAAAAGACTATGCAAAGCACACAAGAAAAACTGAAGGAACAAAACCCATACTAAAAATAAGAAAATTTAAACAAAAGCACACAGCAAAGTGCCAGCCAAGAGCTGCAATATAAGGTTGACTCATCTACACATCAGATACCAACAGAATGGTGCATAATAAGAATGATAGAAATATAAACTCAAGTTAGCCATAATGTGCAAACCTTATAATGATGGATTGATTTACTTCATCTGAAAATAAGAACAAGACCCAAAATAAGTATACTGTACAAAGAGGATGATTGCTACAGAAGCACTTGAGCACAAACACTCAATTTTTTACAAAATTATTGAAAAGAGTAGAGGGGAAAAAAAAGCACCTCTTATCATTTCACGGATGGCAGTGTCAGTAATAGCATATACATGTGGGCTTTCCATAGATTTGCTTTTATATGGTTCAACATAGTCATTTCCATATAAAGGAACTTTCTTAAAGGGATTGATAGCAACCAATACAGGACCTGCTTTTGTCTAAATTTCACACAATTATACCCAGAAAAAATGTTAGCAAAAGGTTTCATTACATATCTGATTCAAAAGAAAATATAAAACCCATATGAAAACACTTACATAAATCATGTCTTGCTTGTATCTGTACTGGAGGTTGTACAGTACAGAAGGTTCATTTAAATAGCTAAGTTGCATGAGATCTTCAACACCATCAAGGATATCAGGATTTGCCGGAACCAAATTATCAGATTTTAACTTTAAAACCTAAAATATAAATAAAAAAGTTTAGAAACATGTTCAATCACAAATCTAACTTGGGGACAACATTTTCAAAGTTACCAAATCTCACTTACTTTACCCTCAGGCAGAGAAATAACTGACTCAGCCCCGGATGTTGACAATATCTTCCCCAGCTCCCAATTACCATTTGGTAGTTGAAACCAAGACTGAAGCTTCTGAAACAATAAACTTCAATGATCAAGTAATAAAATCAATAAATTATAAGTTGATACTGTCAACTTGAAGTCACTGACCATAATTTGAAAACTATTACAGCTATATGTCAGCAATTAAAGAATGCTGGATTTGCCAAGCCAGTGATTGCACAGAAATAGTATCCGCAGAAAATATTTATAAATGCATAAGACAGATACTTAGAATTATAAAAACGGTGAAATCAAAGAAATGCCAACTTTATACAAAGTTCTAATCTATGATACATGCAAAGTTGATATACTTTCACGATCACCTGGTTCATTCAGGAGTACAATGAGATTTTGTACAATAAGAAGCATCATACCAGCACGTGCAACAAACTAAAGACAAATGCTAACAAAGCATATTTTGGAAGAAAATTTAAAGCCAACAAACCTAATTATGGCAGGACCAATTGCCTGAAGGAATTATAATAAGTCTTTTCTTTACCATCGACAGTCTACTAAGCTTCTCGGGGCAGAAATAGAAACCTTTTGTGATAGAACTGATAAACACCATATAGCAGGCAACATAGGTTTAATTTCATTCAATTCTATAACTATTATTGATACATCAAACTTTTCTGTGATACATGAGGAGCATTTCACAAATGTTATGCAACTCACTAGTTTTCCGTCGGCTATGAAAAGCCAACTCCCCACAAGAACATTGAGTTCTAGGGAATGCATAGCTGCAATACCGAAGGCCACATACATCATCTCCTGATGTACATACACTATTCAATCAAGACACAAAAGTGTAGACTGATGCACAAAAAATTTGTTTTGCACTGAACATGGCTAATTAGTCAAAACTATGTTTATCAAAGCCCAAACATTACTAAAGGTAAAATTGTTTCACCACCTGTCAAGAATAAAAAATCACTAAAAACTGAAACAGAATAGATACAAATCAAGGAATGCATTATGTATTAAAGAAAAAATCCCTAGTTTCTTCTCAACCTTCTCATGCCAAAAAGAGATAATAAGACACCTAAAGCTGCTAGATTTTGTAGCATGGTTTGTTCCTGAGATATTTTGTACAGTTCTACTTGTTTACTCTAGCTACAATGACAAAGAACCGCAATGCTCATGGGATCAATGGTAGGAAAAACACAATAAAGAACAAATTAGAAGTTTCTTCATTATAATCATGTGTCCAGAAATATTTCTATATTGAAATACACTCTCATGTAACAATATACTGCATAACATTACATGAAGATAATATCAAACAATGATAGTAAGCTCAGAAAAATAGAATTTTAAGTCAAACTGAACAAGATTTGAATCATCATGCACCAAGAATTGATTTTATATGATCTAATTGCTGTCAAACCAAAAGCATGAAATACCTTTTTGGCAGCATAGAAGGTGGTGTCACCCCACAAGTGATCAGTATGAGATACTGAGACTGAAGGCAAAGTTGAAGCGGCAGAATCCAAGTCTTCATCACACACAGTAAGCCTTCCTTCAGCCACAATGTTGTTCCCACTGTATGGCGATTCCTCATTTTCAACTCCCTCAACAAACTCACTCTCTATCCGACCGTTTTCAGGAACCCTAGATCCGATCACATTACTTTCGTCCAATTTTTCAATATGATCAGAACTGGGTAAACCAATGAACCTAAAGTCAACAGGCATCGACTTGATGGACTGAAGGGAAGGCGGGACCTGAGATTTCTGTGACATCGTCTCTGATCCTAAGGATTGAGTTTGAGTTACACCATTAGATTAAAGAATTGAGCAAGAAAAGCTAACCTTTTCTACTCAAAAAGTTCAATCAAGCTTTTAACAAAGGTCCCCACTCCATCACTTATCAAATTAACGTAACGGCGTGGACCATGAATGCAGATATAGACCTAGTGAGTTCTTTAATTATCTTAGTCACACCATTAGCAGGTTCCATAAAAAGATGCCAAAGTTTGATGTTCACTAAACCAAAACAAATCTCAAGCAATATATATGAACAATATTTGTGATTTTAAAAACTGAAAACTGATTCGTTGATTGAAAAACTCCAAATTCTTGATCTGATGCTAATCTTTGTTAAAAGAATAAAAAAACGTAGTCATAAACCTAATCTCCAAGCATCATACATGTTTACTGCAGAATTCGTCTTTCCTTTTGGTTGCTGTAAAACGTAACGAAACTGATTACAACAAAAATTTAGATCCATAAAGTGTCACTTTTTTTACAACATCCATAAATCTCGTATTTTCTTTGCTTTTCTTCCATTTCTTCGGCAATCAAACAAAGACGCAAGTCTAAAATCGCAAATTCTACCAAATCCAAACCGATCTAGTTACAAATTGAGATATTCAAAATTAAAACTTCAAAACTAACATAAGAACATACTCTGTAGCCTTGAAAAGGACAAAGAAACTTAGGTTCTCAGTAAACCACTTGCAAGCTACGGTCGATCTCACAACAAGAGCTCCGCATTACAGTGAGAGAAGAATTAGTGAGAAGATGAACCTTATTCCCCTCTATATGAGAACCTCAGAAGAAGCAAAGCCAAAAAATACTGAAACAGTATATACTCAGTAGACAGACTGTATACGAAAGTAGGGGAATGTTTGTTATCTGAGAAAGTGAAGAGAGAGAGAGAAAATGAACAGAAAATCGAAGGCGTGTGGAGATTATGCAGCTTTTGTTCCTTGCTTTTTCTTTTTTTTTCTCTGCTTTCACACAAAAATGAAAAAGAAAATAAAAACTTGCTTTTTCTGATTTCTAATTTGATTTTATCCCCCACCATTTGAATTTTGGGGGGGACTTTTTGCGCACCAACCAAATTTAAAACAGAGCTGTTAAAGTTGACGTGTAAACGTTATAAGGACGATTATACCCCTGTGTATTCTATTCGTATTTGTTTGGCTAATGCTCCAATATTATTTCATTACCAAATTTTTTAAATATTTTTATTTGATAACACTCCTATTATTTTTTTTTATATTTAATAATTATGTTTTATAATATCTTTGAATTAAAAATCAACAATACTTTAAAATATATTTTAACAATTTAATAGCATAATCATTTTTCATTATTAATCGTGATGCAGATTAAATTAAATATTCTTAAAAAATAATTAAATAATAATTTGTTTAATTTTGTAACGAAGCATTATACAATGAAATTATTTGAATATTTATATAAACTGAAAAATAATTTGATAAATAAATAAAAATAAAATACCATAATTTTAAACAAAAATAAAATTTTTGTATTAATTTAATAAATTTAATAAAATAAATATAATTTTAAAAACTACGATCCATTTTTGGTATTAATTTAGAAATCCAAGGTTTTCTTGTGGCAAATGCATTTTCATTTCCATTTCAAGAAAATAAGAAGATAAATCTTTCCAATATTTAATGACAAATACTGAGAAAACGATGAGATATTAGAAATTTAAGCATTAATTAACGGTTAAGATCGTGCAATTTGACTATCATTTTGAATTATGAAATGTACAATTTACTCATCATTTATTACTAACATTTTAAAGAAATTTGCCATAAAATTTAAAGGCGATTAATAATTTCCTCACCGTCCCTTCTGTTATATGTTTGACGGTAATGATCATACCCGCCTTGGTAAAATGATACCATTATTGATACCACAAGGACAAGGATAAATTGGGTACTTCATATTAATTTAGGGATTCTTTTTCGAATGGTGATTAATTTTTCCTGCGATAAAGGGTAGCAGTAATCATTTTCGTCGCGAAAGTAAAGTCAGCGAACGGAGGAGGGGTGGAAGTTTGAAAAATACTAGCGTTAGATGAAGAATCGACGGCCAGAAATGAAAGGTACGGAAAAGAGAGGGCAGGCAATTACGGTACGCTAAAACCCTACCGTTTTCCAGAAAGCCGGCAAAAATGCTAGCTGCTTAAGGTGTAATGCACTGGCACTGTCTCGTTTCGAATGTCGCATTGCATAATAATATTTCGAGTTAGATGATTGGGTGCATTGGGGAGACTTGGCCAATAACAATCCACAGATTAAAACATGATTTTCAATTTTTTTATTATTATTATTGTTTTTAACACCTGACGCTGTAAGCTGTGGCTAAAATTTAATGTCGTGTTTTGACAGAATAAAACACAGAAGTTCAAGAACGCTGAAGCAGCTTGAACGTCTGGCAAAAGACAGAAGTTAGCATCTTCGGCCATCATACGAATTAAGCAAAAGATGCGAGTCTTTGGTGGATTGGATCCTTCTGGCCCATTTCCACGTGCTTAAATTTTTTGGTCAAATAACAACTTAATAGAATCTTTACTATGTCTTGTGAGGTTGTTGTCTTATCGTATTTGTTTTTCTCTTATATCTTTATTCATCTTGATTTTTCTCTTGAACTTGACAAGTGTACTTCGGACTGATTCATGCGATAGGTCTCTTCGGTATCAATCTACTTGACAAACCTCTTTGGTATCAGTACAGCGAGTAAGGGTGTTTTATTCATTTTGGTCCAAATGACAAGCCTATTTAGTATTAATTTACATGACAAACCTATTTAGTATTGTTATTGTATGTAATTTTTGTTCATCTTAATCCGCGCGACATGACTATTTAATATAATAATGACTCACACGTGACAAATTTGTTTCATATTAGTATTGCAGGTGGGGGGTCTGTATTCATCTTTTTCCATTGCCATTATTGTTCTTGTATTAACGCTATCAATATACTCTATTTCAAGAATAAGCAATTTTAAAAATACCTATTTTATTACTGTTACGAGAATATAAAGTATCAACAACACGAGAGATGAATATATAAAGGTTCGTACAATTTTTGAAAAAAGGAATTATTGAACTCCTCTCAAAATTATTCCAGACCAGTTTTATATTTGCTTTGCGGGTGGCAACCTCCGTACCCTGGGCTGGCCTGACAACGACGCATTATAAGGACGGGGACGAGCTACCCCGAGAGACAGATGTGAAAGTAAAACTGCATCGCATGTTATGACCCCACCCCACTCGACTCAAAAGTCCTCATAGTCAACTCGCTTGTCGATGGAAGCAATCATGAGGTCCGGTAACTGTAATATTTTCTACCCTGAAGTGTATTTGTAGGCTAGGTTACCTAAATATAAAGAACCTAATCGATCACCGTCCCTAATACATGTTCAGAAGAGGTCACCTACCACTTTGTTACTCAATAGTTGATCATTCATTGTATTAATGAGGCAAAATTTTGAGTTTTGTTAATACTATTTTAATAAAAATTTTGTAAATAATCATTAAATTAAAATAAAAAAAGGATAAATGCCAAAATCATCGACTATGGGAGAGGGCAGGGATTAGATGTACTGTAAACTCCGGTAAATCCGGTGTTATGTTGATTAACACCTAATGGTCGTGGTCAAGTGACAGGTGGCACTACTTGTGTTTGGTTCCGTCGGTGGAGACTAAATCAAGTTTTAATTAATTGCGATTGAAACCCAAGATAAGATTGATTATGTCAATCAAGAAGACAGTCAGCGATGAGATAAAAGATAGCAGAACAGTGATTACCAAATACTAATAACATCCTGTATGGTATGGAATTGGCGTGTTCTTCTCCTGCAAATTTTTAATTTTCATATAATAATAATAAAAGAAATAAGGAGATGCCATGTCAGCATGCATGCTTAAGGTTGATGTATTTTTATTTGATAATATGATATTAGAATATTAATTACGATAAATTAACAATGAATTTTAATAACAAAACGCCATACATTATATAAATATAATAATATCAATTTCCTTCCCCTATAAGAAAAATGCAATGACAGGTAAAACATGGGATGCCCCACGTGTTTGTAGTTCTCATTGCAGGAAAATAGTAGTGGGGAAAAGAAGAGAGTTGCCGACCAAATTGCACTTCGTTATGAAAGAGACTACAGAAATTGCCTTTTTTTTTATTTATATCTCCTAGCATTCGTTCTGCGTATTTCTAAAGCTTTATTACAAGGTGCCTGGGCTAGAAGAAAACTGCATGAGTTATGGGTTGTGGGAGGGTTATCTCAACTGTGTTTTAATTATACTGGCAAAAGTTATGTCGGGGTCCCCCCACGGTTTCCGACTTTAAAAAAGTCGTTTAGAACAAAGCTTGAAAGTGAAGGGTTAGCGCAATTGATACGATCGCACTATCGTTTCGTCATGTGAGTTATGACTCCATTCAGCCACTTTAGATTGACCTGCCCTTTTAGAAGCAGTTCTTGTAGTCCCACGGCAATTGGAAGCATTAAGATGAGCCTGCAATTACGATGATACAATGGTAAATAAAATAAATTAGATAATTTAATGGTTTAAGAGTTTTCATTTCAACATAAAGATTGGTATTTGATATTTTTAATTTGAAATAATTTTTAATTTTTAAAATTAAATTATTTTTGAGTTCGATTTTCAGTTCTATAATCTTTAAAATTGAAACCTTCTAAAAAAATTTTTGATTTTAATTTAAAATTAATTTTTTAAATTTAATTTTAATGAAAATCACTGCACAACCTTGCCAAAAATTAAGAATAGTGACATGCAAGACACGTGAAATTTCTATTTCAGCGCATGAAAACAGAGGACTTCTTGTCTCTCTGCTTTATATTTGTCTCAAACACTTGAATTCCATAGCCTATTATCCTCCAGGTTGCAATCTTTCTTGAAAATGAATTACAATGAAGGCTTGTTTGTTGTGCTAACAAAAAAAATCAATTAGAATGAAAAAGCACTGTTAATCCGGCTCATTAAGTGGCCCTCAATTTAAGGTATTTGATGGGCTTCGCGGTCTGGCTCTGTTTATGTAGAAAATATGTCTCACCAATTGGCCATGGCCATGGCCTGTGCATTTAATTATATTAATTACTTCCCGTGCAAATGCTATGGTTTTGTTGGTACAGTACTAGCGAGCAATCTGTGATGTTATCTTGCGGGGAAGCCCGTGATGCCTCCGAACTTTCTTGGATTCCCATCAACAATACGACAAACCCACTGTACTCCATTACCCTGCCTAAATCACACGAGATGAGAATGTGAACCATCTAGCTAGCCTGCCTCGTCCACAGCTCAATAATAAGAACCCTAGCTTCTATTGCTCTCGGTAATTAAATCGTCGCCATTAATGGCCGATATTCCGCTCCCCCCTTGATTTTTTTGTTCGCCACATAAAATCATGAATTGCATGGCATGGCATGGCTGATAGCTCCCCTTTCTTACTTTATAAAAAATATTCATTTTGGACAAAGTAAGAAACATGTTTTCTTAGCCATTTCATATTTCGAATAGATATTGAACTCAATATAAAAACAATGATAATTGTAATTTATAAGATAATAATGATTTTTTATGATAAAATTAAATATTAATGTTGATAAAATAGTTTATTTATATAAAATTAAACTAACTAATTAATTAAATAAAAATATAATAAAATACATGAATGAAGAATAAAATTAAAAATTTAATTAATTTAGAGTGAAGAATTATGATTTCTTATCCACAGGAGGGAAATCACTATTTATCGACTTTGGGAACAAAAATTCCTAACAAATTGTCTTTGCGCCATTTATTCTTCCAAATAAATAAACAAATCCTCAATTCTTTAAGAATTTTTCATGGATTTTCAAAATACAAACACATCCTCTAAGTTTTTGTACGATTTCTATGCCTAGCCCATTCAAGTGCAAATGGCCAAATTGGATTTATAGTACTAAAGATGAGGATTCTCGTTCAAGCAATATATGCATGAGCCGACATCAATTAAATGTGGTAGCTAAAGTTTGCCTTGGAATGTCAACTAGGGATTTGTGGTCCTAAAGATGAGGATTCTTATCCCAGCAATTAATTTTATTCCTTCCTTTTGATCGAGTATCTTTGCAGTTAGTGCTAACATTGCCCTTAAATTCACTCAAGAGGCAATTAAACAATTCCCCACCACGTAGACTTTGATCTTGGTTATCAACATCATGTATAGTCAACCGCCATGATCATGAAATGTATTCCTACAATTTTATTGATTAGTAAAATACTCATAATTACCATTGATATTGATAAGAAAATCTTTGATATTCAAGTGCACCACGGCACATGATTTTATATTCATAGAAAAAAATAGTAAGAAATGATAGTATAAATATAGGAGAATCAATAATAAAAATTGAAATTTGTTCACATTTGACATTAACTGACACATATAACTAAAGCAATATATGAAAATCATTACAATATCCACTTTTTACCTAAAATGTTTTACATACTTCTGAGTTCTCTACATATTTATTTGAATCCCGTTTGTTTGTTTAATGGCCGGTGAGTGATTATAAAACCATGTATAGCCCTTTGATTTTGAATGAAGTTTAATTACGCATTCAACCGTTAAGATTGGTAATTGTTAAAGAATAAAATGGTCATCAAGATGACGATGACGTGAATTCAAGAACATGAAGCAAATGAATAGAAGATTGTCGCATTGGATTATTAATAGTTATTTGCCAAGAGGGAGAGGAACTGATTCCTTTTCCATACCCATCATGAGCTGCTATCCAACAACGTAACTTTCTGGTAATATTGAAACGTGGACAAAAATAAATAAGATAAAACACTTTTTGGGAGAGGCTATAAATAAGCAATTGTTTATCACCAGGGAGAGACAGAGGAGTGGATCCAAGATTGAGTATATAGTCAGAACATATACAAGTTATGTTGCTGTACGAAGGTCGTTGTTCAAAGCAGTACTCATCGTTCACTCTCCCTCAATGGCTTCTCCTCGATCCATAGAGAGAGGTGGGTTGGCGTTGAAGCCCTTGGGGAGAGAGTGATCGATACCTGTCTTTCCATTTCCACACACACACACATCTCCAAATTAGGAAACTTTGTTTTTTTTTGGCTTGCTAGGGTTTATCTGCTACTTAATTATATGTGTTCTCAGCCGCCAGAAAACGTTGAAGATCGATGTTAATATATAGCACGCAGAATTAAAGCAGCAGCTGCGTGTCGTTCACTATCCCTTAAGGGCTTCTCATCAATCCATAGATAACACAAACCTTGCTGATTTATTGAGAGGTGGGTTGATGTTGAAGCCCTTAGGGTTGAGTGATCGCCAGTACCACCTGTACGTCTTTATTATTCAATATTACCAGATGATCACGTGCATATTTTCGATTTGCAGAGAAATTATAGGTTAGTTAGGCAAGGTGAAATCACAAGTTGCTTGGGAGTGAGTGAGGGGCGAGGACTAAATTTATTGTGCCACCTTAAATTATTAAAGTGGGATAATATTGTAGTAGTTGGAATAGATGTTAATTGACAATATTATATATCTATATATATATATATATATGTTTTGTAACAGGTTAACTGACACTCCGTATTAGCTGCATGTTTTCACCTACTAAGACGAGGGCATATCATTGTGAGATCATTTGATTATCGCTTACGTTTGGAACAGGGAGTCACCACACAAATTTGATTTCAAATTGGGTTAAAGAGTTTTCACAAGAGGCTTTAACTTCTAGCGGCAAATGTTGGGGATGGAACTTGAAATGTGTTGTATATTAATAATTTGTTTTTTTAAATAATGCTGTACTCTTTCTTCCCCAAGGTGCGCTCTCAAGTTCGGGTTCGAAGTTTTCCCTTGAACTTGAGAGCACAAAGAAGCTGCCATTGAAGCTGTGGCATCCAGCCTAAAGAAGAAAAAGCTGCTAGCTAGTAATTGCAAGTCATCCGTCATTGAAGCCGTGGCATCGGACATAAAGAAGAAGAAGAAGAAGAAGAAGAAACTGCTTGTTAGCTCAAGCGAAGCAATGTTAACAGAAGAAGATTGAGAATGTTTGCATGCTGACGTGGCAAGATTGGAGAGGCTGACATGTCAAGATCCAAGCTGGAATATAACTGTGCTGTCAGCCTGTTGAAAAATATATTGCAGTTCAGTCCGATATCATAGCATGAAATTTATGAAAATTAGTCACTGGCCATCCCAATTGTCATTTTAATTTAAATTTGATATTGTAAATTTTAATATCTTGTATGTTTTTTTATAGTGTCTAAACCACCACTTTTTTCGTGTGCATACATCACACTTTAAATTTTATATTTTACTTTTTTAAGTTTAATATATATTTTTTAAAATTTTAAATTTAACTTATCTTTTTCTAACTATTGTTAGTCATGATAAATTTTATTGGGTTTATATTAGGAGACTATTTATTCTGTATATTTTTGTATTGTTTATATAGAGGTGTTTCGTGTAGATTACAAGAAGAGTGGTATAATCTTTAGGATGAATTGTGCGCTGTTTTAAAAGTTATTACTAAAATTAAATACTAACTAAAATTAAAAAAATTAAATATTAACTAAAATTATCAAAATTAATTATTAACAAAAATAACTAAAATTAAATACTAAAAAAATTTAAAAATTAATAACAAAATTAAATACTAACTAAAATTATCAAGATTAAATACTAAACTAAGTTAAAAAGTAATGACAAAATTAAATGTTAACTAAAATTAAAATGCTAACAAAAATAAATGCTAAAGTAATTTAAAAATTAATAAAAAATATTAAATACTAAAGCAATTTCAAAATTAATAACAAAATTAAATATATCAATACAATTACTAGCTTCAAATTAATATGAAATTGTAGTACTTAAAATTTATTTTTACTAAAATTTTTGAACAATTGATAGAAGTAAAGGATTAATTGATTATAAGGGTTTTGTTGAGGTGAAGAAAATTAAGTTAAGAGAAATTAAAAAAGTGAAAGAAATAGATTAAGGTAAGAAAATGAATGGGAATGATAATTTATAAAAAATTTTAGGATGGGAGGGGCAGAGACGAAACTACCATGGCAGAAACGCTGTAATTTTGTAACGTTTCCCTGCAAAGTTTGCAGGGTTTATTTTATTTTTCTTTGATGAATCGCAGCCGGTTCATCAACAAATTGAAATTGGACGGTCCGGTTCAATTTTAGTTGAACTGGCATGGCCTAAAAAATTGACTCGGATTCGTCTGCTTTTGAGTTATTCTTATTTACACAGACTGGTTCGATTCTAATTTTTGACGGGCCAGTTTGGTTTGATCCACGGACCAAACTGGCCCGATAAACACCAATGCAGACTGTTAATCAGCTTTCCTTCCCTCTCGTAGGCAAACAAGGGAGCAGACCGACCACCAATGCAGCAGAAGGGAAACCAGACACAACGCAGCCGTTTGGTTTTCTTTCTTCTTACGGCTCAAGCTATTGCTGTGTCTATTCAGCTAAGTCTTTCTGTTTTCAATCGATGGTAATTTTTCAGAGCTCATCCGACATTAAATTCACCACAAGATCAGTTTGGTCCTTTACCATTTTCTCTAACAACAGCTACCTGAATATGTTGGAGGTGGATTTTCTTTAACAAAATCAGTTCTATATTTTGGCTAACATAAGTGCTTTTATGCAACTTTTCTAATATTATTTTAAATTTTTATTAATAAAAATAATTATTTTTTATTAATTGAATAATTTAATTATATTTTTATATGGATAGTTTCGTACAAGACTTTCTCTTGAATAATTTGACTCAGAGCAAACTTTCAAATTACTATTCTTTTGTGTTCAATTAAAACACAGCAGGAGGCTACATAGTAAAAAGCAGTGTGGTTATAAAAAAAAGGATAACCTCTAGGTTGTTGACAGAATCCGAAATCCCAGCCCAACGAGGTCGGATTTGGGTTAGTTTAGTTAGGCTATTGTTGATTGTCTGACGGTGTCTGCATTCAGACCGGAACTGAAATTTCTGGTATCTCAGCTACATTCGCCGCCACCGTTTTGATAAGAAGAAGGTTATTCTCTCTCGTCTCTACTTTTTTTAATCAAATATGGACTTTAGTTTTGTTAAGTATAACAGTCTGTCATACATCAATACAGAAGACATCTTCGAGTCTAGGGTTTTACTATTTCTTCTCGGAAAATAACCGAATAGAAATCAAACCACATTCAGTTTTTGAATATTTCCAATAAGAATTTTGTTTATTTTGCTTGTATTTTCGTTTTCTCTATTTTCTTTTCTTCTTTTAAAAGTCACCTGTTTCTTTTTTTTTCTTGATAAGATGGGTGACTCTGATACACAAAAAATACGAAATATATGCATACTAGCCCACGTAGATCATGGAAAAACAACACTTGCTGACCATCTGATTGCTGCCACCGGTGGCGGTTTACTACACCCTAAACTAGCTGGTAAGCTTAGGTTTATGGACTATCTTGATGAAGAACAAAGGCGTGCCATTACAATGAAGAGCTCTTCGATTGGTCTTCGATATAAAGATTATTCTATTAACCTCATAGACTCTCCTGGTCATATGGACTTCTGTAGTGAGGTTTCTACTGCTGCCCGATTGAGCGATGGTGCGCTTGTACTGGTTGATGCTGTTGAGGGTGTACACATTCAGACTCATGCAGTTTTGCGGCAATCTTGGATTGAGAAGTTGACGCCATGTTTGGTGCTTAATAAGATTGATAGGTTGATTTCTGAGCTGAAGTTGACCCCTATGGAAGCTTATAACCGCTTGTTGAGGATTGTTCATGAAGTGAATGGGATTATGAGTGCCTATAAGTCGGAGAAGTATTTGTCTGATGTAGATTCTATTCTTGCTGGGCTATCAGAGAAGTTAGGTGATGAGAGTCTTGAGTTACTAGAAGATGACGAAGAAGATACGTTTCAACCCCAGAAGGGTAATGTTGCTTTTGTGTGTGCATTGGATGGATGGGGCTTTAGTGTCAGTGAATTTGCCGAATTTTATGCGACAAAGCTTGGGGCAAGCACGGCTGCACTGCAGAAGGCTTTCTGGGGTCCTCGTTATTTCAATCCAAAGACAAAGATGATTGTGGGGAAGAAGGGAATAGGTACAAGTAGTAAGGCTCGGCCTATGTTTGTACAGTTTGTGCTTGAGCCATTGTGGCAGGTTTACCAGGCTGCTTTGGAGCCTGATGGTGATAAAGGGGTGCTTGAGAAAGTGATTAAATCATTTAATTTGTCTATACCTCCTCGTGAGCTTCATAACAAGGATCCAAGAGCTGTGCTTCAAGCTGTCATGAGTCATTGGCTTCCTTTGTCTGATGCAATCTTGTCAATGGTAGTGAACTGTTTACCGGACCCAATTTCTGCCCAATCTTTTCGGATTTCACGTTTGCTTCCGAAGAGAGAGGTTTTGGATAGTGAGGTTGATTCTAGTGTACTCGTGGAGGCTAATCTTGTGAGGAAGTCAGTTGAGGCATGTGATTCTAGCCCAGATGCACCATGTGTGGCTTTTGTTTCAAAGATGTTTGCTGTACCAATCAAAATGCTACCTCAAAGAGGTTCACGTGGGGAGGTTTTGAACAGTTATACTGAGAAAGGTGGAAATGGTGAATCAGAAGAGTGCTTTCTTGCATTTGCTAGAATCTTTAGTGGAGTTCTTTATTCAGGACAAAAAGTTTTTGTGCTTTCAACTTTGCATGATCCACTCAAGGGAGAATCAATGCAAAAGCATGTACAAGAGGCAGACTTGCAATCCTTATATCTAATGATGGGCCAAGGCTTAAAACTGGTTGCCTCTGCCAAGGCAGGAAATGTAGTGGCAATTAGAGGACTTGGTCAGCATATATTGAAGAGTGCAACTCTTTCATCTACAAGAAACTGTTGGCCTTTCTCGAGTATGGTATTCCAGGTTTCCCCGACTTTAAGAGTTGCAATTGAGCCCTCTGATCCAGCAGATATGGGCGCTTTGATGAAGGGTTTGAGGCTTCTGAATAAAGCAGATCCATTTGTAGAGGTTACTGTTTCATCTAGAGGGGAAAATGTGCTTGCTGCGGCAGGGGAGGTTCATCTGGAAAGATGCATAAAGGATTTGAAGGATAGGTTTGCTAAAGTAAGTTTGGAAGTTTCCCCGCCTCTTGTGTCCTTCAGAGAGACCATTGAGGGGGAGACATCTAATCCATTAGAGAATTTGAAGTTATTAAGTGGGAGCTCAGATTATGTTGAGAAGATGACTCCAAACGGGAGATGTGTTGTCCAGGTGCAAGTCATGAAACTTCCTCTTGCAGTTACCAAGGTTCTTGATGAATGTGCTGATTTGCTTGGAAGTATTATTGTAGGCGAAGCCAATAAAAGCTTGGAAACACAGAGATCAAGTGGTACTGGGGATGACAATCCAATTGAAACTCTCAAAAAACGCATAATGGATGCTGTGGAGAATCATATTTCCACTGGGAACGAGAATGACAAGGATCGAGTCGAGAAATGTAAAGTAAAGTGGCAAAAGCTTCTTAGGAGGATTTGGGCATTTGGTCCAAGGCAGATTGGTCCCAACATGCTCTTCACCCCAGATTACAAAAAAAAGAATACTGGTTCTTCTGTTCTTGTGAGGGGTTCTGCTTATGTATCTGAGAGATTAGGCTTTTTGGATAATTCTAGCATTGGTGTTGCGGCTGATGAGACATCTCCAGAATTTTTTCAAGCTTCATTGTTATTCCTGGAAGCAGAGAATCTTCAGAGCAGCATAATGTCAGGATTTCAGCTAGCTACTGCAGCTGGCCCTTTGTGTGATGAGCCAATGCGGGGATTGGCTTTTATTGTTGAGGCTTACATATCTCCTGTGGCTGGGCAATCTGATGAGCCTGAATCTTTGCAACAATCTGAGCAGTATGGTATCTTCTCTGGGCAAGTCATGACAGCTGTTAAAGATGCATGTAGACAAGCTGTACTTCAGAAGAATCCCCGGTTTGTTGAAGCCATGTATTTTTGTGAGTTGAACACTCCAACTGAATATTTGGGCCCTATGTATGCGGTGCTTGCACGAAGGCGAGCCCGGGTTTTGAAGGAGGAAATGCAGGAAGGGTCTGCACTTTTTACCGTTCATGCTTATTTGCCTGTTTCTGAAAGTTTTGGCTTTGCTGATGAGCTTAGGAGATGGACTTCTGGTGCTTCAAGTGCTCTTCTTGTTCTTAGCCATTGGGAAGCGCTTCCTGAAGACCCCTTCTTTGTACCCAAAACAGAAGAGGAGATTGAAGAGTTTGGAGACGGTTCTAGTGTTCCTCCCAATACACCAAGAAAGCTCATTGATGCTGTGAGGCGACGGAAGGGCCTCCCCGTTGAAGAAAAAGTAGTCCAGCATGCAACAAAGCAGAGGACCTTAGGTCGTAATGTTTAGAAGTCGTTGAACTCAGTGTGGTCATTAGCTTTTTAAAGTTGTAAGACATACATTTCATCAATTTTGCAGGTTATGTGAGCAAATTTTTTTTTCAGCATAGGATTATTTTTAGATTTTTCATTCAAATGAAATGTTCTTCAAATTATTGTTTTCCTGGAGTTAAGCTTAATGCATGTACTATTGCATTTGTTGTTACCCAAGTATTTGTAGTTTGGAGCTTTTTTTTACTTGGCCACCTCTCAAGCGTTCTTTGTACATTACATGTCTTATTTCTCCAGTATTCTTTTTACGCATTAGATCCTTGCATTTCTTGAGGTATGATTTCTGACCTGCTATTATTATATTATGCTGATAACTCACATGCAAGCACTTGGCAAAGATAGTTTAGGCTTATTTTGAGATTGCAGTATTTCTTGTGTACTTTTGAGAGCAAAGCTGAAATATCAACTTTTGATAAGATCCATTTATTTTTTATTAATATTTGATACATAGTGCTTCAAAGCCTCAACTCTAAATACCAATCGAAGCCATAAATTGATTATCTGACTAAGCTCGTTCCAACTTGCATTCCAAATTCTTTGCATGCTTGATAGATATAGTTGTAACTATTGTACAAGCATGGACTGAATCCTGCTATCTTTACTGAGAAAGAGCAAAGGAGTAGTGGATTCTCTGTTTATTTCAAAGCAAGAGTAATGATCAAAGAAAGTCTCATGAACTTTTCTCAAGAAATACGTGAATATGCTGGATTTTTTTTTGTTTAGTGGCTGCCATTGTCATCAGTTTACATTGACTTCTCTTCGGATGCGATACTGTTGGTTTGTAGGGTTAAGGTGCATTTTCAGGAGATATTTAGTGTACATCTCTTAAAGGGTTATTGTTCTGGTTCCGGTGTTCGCTGCTTTTTTTTTATTTGGCTGCAACTGTTGACGGCTCTGGAAGAGACTCACTTAAACCTCTTTGGGATCTTTTTTGATAGGCTTTTTGAATCTTTAATTGGTAGGTTTTATGTGTCTCTCATGGAATTTGTTCTGAGAAGTGAGAAAATGTGTTGCATGTGGTCTATGAAGGTTCTAAAGCTAGTGAAGTCCATGCTGCTGGATGCAGGATGGTAGTTGCTGCATTTTTGCAGGCTTCAGGTTGACTAATTGGGATTGTGCTTTGAATAGTCTTTGTTCTGGCATTTTTCTTAGCTGGATTTCTTGTGCTCCGTCCCACTACCGTTTCTTCTTGTTTTGTCTACATTGCTGCTACGTTTTGCCGCCCCTGAAACATTCCACGCCAATGTCTAATAAAGTTCCAGACTTGTCATACTGTTACATTTCTGTTTATCTCATATTCCTTGTTGTTACTCTGAAAATACAATTCTGCTGGTAGATTGTTGTTGCTGTTGAATGGTGAAAATTTTTGGTATTCCGCAGGACTTCCCTGGTTGTCAGCTTATCAAACTATCTGCTGAGCCGTGGATTCTTCGTTTTTGTTTTTCCCAATGGTACGTGGTCTGCAATGTTCTTATTTCTTATGAGCTAGAGTGGCTGCTGGTTTTGTCTGCGTCTGCCTTCCGCGTACTGGTATGCTGTCATTTTGGCTTTTGGCAGGGTTCCAGTGATTCTAACACTACTTTAAAAGTAAAACTGAAAACATATTTAATAAAATTTATTTCTTTTTTTTTATTAAATATTTCACGTTTAATACTTTCATTTCATAATAAATATAATTTCGAACCATTACATTTCAATATCAATAAAATTATGAAATACAGCAATCCAAGTTTATAAATGAAACAAGGGTATTAATAGATTTATTTTAATAGGCAGATTAAGGCCAGTTTGAAATTATGGTAGATTTTAAAATAATTTTGTTGCATTGCTCTAAAAGAATAATTACTTGTGCATAAATTTGTTTAAGTGTTTGATTGTATGCATGCGTTTGACTCGTTTTACTATTATTGATGATTCCAATAATTAAAATTCGTCGTATCATCTTAGACAATAAGAGGCATAGCGAGATTGCATCGCTCACACAACCAACTTCGATGGGGCGCATGGTTTAAAGTTAAAAAAAATAATATAACTAATCATTACAATGAATAATAAGTAAACAGATTCCGCTATCAGCAACACCAAGTTAGCTAAATTCAGTTTGGTGAGGTAACAACACTGCTAGATAAGTTTAGCAGGGATGGGCAAAACAACTAGAAAGGACGAAGAATCCAACGTCCAGAAAGCATTATTTTCAATTTCAAAGCTTGTACTAAAATAATACAATGATAAGCAATAAACAGTCGGTACCTGGGAGGCTTGCTTGATAAGGTGGTGCGCTGGATTTCCGGGGGTAATGAAAATGGTTCACCACTTATGTCGGCATAATGCCACCTGTCTACTTCCAACTTTCTCCATGTAGGATAGAGATGGAAAATTTCCCCATCTTTCTGAATTTTCTAGGTTTCTCTTATTATCATTAGTCCTGAGAAACCACAGATTCAGCTTTCTGCAATTTCACTTCAAGAGATAAATTGTCACAGCAAACAGAAGTATGTTACTTTTCACAAAATGAAATGTGTGTGTTCTGAATCTAGTTATGATGACATTTCCCATTTAGATAAATAAAATTAACAGCAAAAAGCTTTATGTATTGTGAGAGGAAAACAACCCGAAAATCAAATACTAAAATAACTCGGGATGGATCTCTATACCTGTTCTCTAAATTTCTGATAAGCATTTCTCCCAACGTGACTCGTAACTACAATATATCTATGTAAAACCTTATCTAGGATCAATAGTAAACAGCCCAGGCAAGCATAAAGCCACAACAAAATGGAATAAATAAAATTGTCACTCTTGCCAACCATTGATTTCAGCTTCAAAAAATCTCCAGTCTTTTTATTCCCAGTAAACCAAAAATCAACGTTCCTGATGAAGCAAGGTGAGTATGGCAAGAAAAAAAAGCAAACCTGCCCAGAATTTATATATTATCACTTCACAAATGGCACTCCAGAAGGAACTTGCTGTGCATATTCCTCATATTGTGCCCCAAAAAACTGTCTCAAGAAATACTCTTCATATCTTATCCGTTCAACAAAGAAGTGCCAGACAACAATTGTGAATCCAATTGTGGAAATGGGATTACACAGCATTATTTGGGTGCCAACCGACCAGATCAGGAAACCACAGTAGCTGGGATGACGGATAAATCTATATACTCCATGTGTAATCAGTTCATGATTTTCCTCACGATGGATCTTGATGAGATGTGTGAAGGACCGACCAGCTGTTATAATAGCCATTTTCCGTATGATTTCTCCGACTACAACCATCGCAAGACCTATATTGCTTATCCACCAATACTCCTTCAACCCCGGAAACAAGACAATTTCAACAAAGTACTCCACCAATGAGAACAGCATTGCCAAAAGATATTTTTTGCTAATCAGAAGTGACCTAAGAGTAACATTCTGTCTCCCATGAAAGGCAATAGCTAAAACATACTCTGAACTGTGAAAGAAGAATACCGCAAAGAACATCTGGAATAACTGTCTGCAAGCTGTATAACTCATAATTTCTGTCATTTTCATCAAATAAAGGATCAATTTTTCGTTGCTGGTGTACCACAATACCATTAAACATGTGTAACTCAGTGAAGGAAAAGGGTGAACAAAACTTGCTGGAGTTAACTTCAGACCTGACACGGATGCAGAGTTTCGAAATATCAACACTGAAATTTGAACATCGATATTCCCCAGAAAATGCTTAAGAAAAGGCATTCCAGCACTTGAGACAAGGAATGGTTTAAATTTTTTTCGAATACATCACTAAGCAGATAAATCCAAATAATGTAAAATTATTTTATCAACAGCAAAGACTCCACTGGTTAAACAATTAGAAAGAACAGAAAAGAAAAATCCATAAACAAATCAAATTTGCTGAATTTTCTGAATTTGATGTATAATAAGATGTAACAGTTGGATATGTGGATACGGATGGAATGGAATGCAATGCTTATATACAATAAATACAAAAACGAATGATATAATCAGATCATTCGCTGAGTCTCAGGGTCAGATGCGATTAGGTTAAAACGCTATGGGGTAAGCTACTAATGGAAGATACAATCAATAGTCGGAGTTGAAAGAAATCGAATATACAGAACATTAAGTCAAAACCTCAAAAAACTCGATTGATCTTACCTACTGTTTACTTTCCCTCCACTTTATCATCAGGAGAAGAAATCGAGTGTTCGTTCGCTGATGCACCGAGGAAAAGAGAGATCAGACCTTCAAGTAAGCGTACTCCTAAGCTTCCAAAACACACTTCCAACTCCGAAACTCGCAGCGCCAGACGCTACTCACCAAGAAAAGTCCATGTTTTAACTCCCAACACTGTCTTGGGTTGGGGGCCAAATGACGCCGTTTCATGGAGATATTTTATTTCGGGTTTTTCCAAAATGCCCAATTTTAAGGCCCAGTAATAATACCCGACCTCTCTGTTTTCACCTCAACTTACGAATTCATACAAAACTTTTTTTTTAAAAAAAATACTTAACAAATCCTAACCCAACGGAATTATTATTAAACGGAAGCCCCGAATCTTATTTCAGAGTTGTTGAATTAGAACGGAGTACATCGGTGAGCAATTAATTTTTTAAATTTAATAATAAAAAAATTATAAATCTGAATTATTATTTGAGTTTAGTTTATAAACTAAAATATTTTTTAAAAAAATCAATTTATGATATGTTTTAGTTATAATTATTGTGATTAGAGGTGTTGTGACTTAAATGCATTATTAAGTTAAAAAGAAAAAATAATTAGTACTTAAATTTATCTCTCGTCCTTTGACAATATTCCGTCTTTGTTGAAAATTATTAAAAAATATTAATAATAAATTAACCTACTTCGAAGAATATTTTTGAGGGATCCATTAAATCCATAATGATAGTTATTGAAATTCATTCAAGAGATTTGTATTAAAACAATTAAGAATATTTTTCGTTTGAAATAGTAAATTTGGTGAAAAGTAGTAAATTTGACCTAAAAAATTAAATCATAAAAAAATCCCCTTTATTTCTTGTTACTTTCAAAGGAAATTATCATATATCGCCTATACAGTTTACAAAAAAATTTAATTCTATAAAAATTTTGTGAAAAAATATATTTAATTTTTTAAAATCATTTATTGACTGACGCTATTTCTTACATTTACTTAAATAATTGATAGTATTTCTTGCAATCACATAAATAATTCCACAATTTAAATTTGATGAATGGAAACATGAATTCTACCTTGTAATTTAATTTAAAACAATTACTAAATTCTATTTACTTGCATAATGTTGTTGTTAATATTATTATTCTTAATTGGGGATCTATTAACATACTTATTTGTTAGTTAATCAATGTTAATATAAAAATTAAAATCTTTCTTATGCAAGATTCGAAAACTTTTAACATTGGAATTACAATTCTAACTTAAAATAGGATTCATAAATATTTCAAAAATATATATTATTCTATAATACATATTTATACTATTAATATGAATTTTTTCATTTAGCATTTTCTGTAAATGATATGTTTTACTTCTAAGAAAAAAAATTGCTTGTATAAAAAATTAGAGAACTATTTAGGTCATTTATATAATTTTAAAAAATAGTAGTATTAGTTAACAAACACAATAAAAGAGATAAGTACGTATTTTTACAAATTTTTTATAAATTAATTTTTTTTAAAAGTACATCAAATGGTATGCATTTTGGTCTTAAAAATTGAATATTTTCTTTATCTGTTATAAATATTATTTAATAAATATTTCTTTACAAGATTTTTATCGAACATAAAAATTTATTTATTTATTTATTTTTTTGTTAGATTTTATTTCTCATAAAGATTTGGTTATAGGTCAAAGGGTGCTCTTGAAATTTCAAGATAATAATGCAACAAAGAAGAATAACCCTACAAATTTAAGCCTTCTGTCATTACAAGTAATATTAGTATTAATGGGGATTAAACTAATGAAAGGAATTTATGTTGCCATTTTTAAAATCAGCAAGATTACAGTTATATTTCATCACATCTTCAAAGTATTGTGCTCTTTTTTCTAATTTATATCAAAGGTAACAAAACTGACAGAATGTTAGAAATTGAGTTTTGGAATTGAACCTTCATGGATGGTTCTTCTGATGAACTGGTCTTGTATCTCACAAGGCCTCTGTACGGGTCTTACGAGACAATGCAGCATTCCAAGAGACGAGGTGGTTCATTAACACATTCACATACTTTCCTTTCCCATTCTGTTTAGAACAAGCCAAAGGATTGTCATCTGCCTATAAAATATCTAAATGAATGGAAAATGAGGGAGTGCCAGGTTCCGTACCTTATCCAGATAATAAGCAAGCTGCAAATAGCAAAAGAGAAATTATTAAAGTCTTGTAAGGTAAGGTCGAGGGCAGTTTCTGCAAACTTCTCTTTTGAAATTGGTGAAGGAACCAAAATCCTTTTCAATCTACTCAAGTACTCCATATTTGTGCATGTTGTCCTCTCCAGGCTGCATGGACTCCCAAAAGAAGTCATGGTTCCAAAATTGCAATAATTCCAAATCTGCAGCAGTAGGATAAGCAGTGATTTCACATCAGATTTATTTAAACAGGATGAAATGGAATCGAGTTCATTTCCCATACCAAAAAAAGGTATAACCATTGTTAGAGAATATAAACTCTTGTATGTGAATTATAATAAGTACATAGAACATGTCCTATAAAAACAAAAGAGAAACCATTCTAATGCTTTTCTGATAAGAAATTCTCCCTTAAAAAGACTAAACATAATAATAAGAAGACAAGTTAATTATTTTCTATTTTAACTCTAATATTCCCATCAAACACAAGATGGGATAATAGAAGCAAGCTTGAAGCAAATCTTAAGTTTGGAAATTTGAGAATCTCAATGTGCTTGAAAAGAAAATTGGAGAGGCCCTTCTTGAGGTTGTAAATCTGAGAGTGAAGAAAATCCAAGAAGGTTAGGGAAATCTGAGAGTCAACAAAATCCAAGAAGCTTAGGAAAGCTTGAGAGTAAACAAAACTCAAGAGTGAATAAAATTTGAGAGTCTAAGGAAAGCCAAAGAGCAAAACCAAAAAGCGCAAAGGAACTTAAGAAAGCCTAAAAAAAGAGACAGCTTAAAGAGGAAGAAACCCAAGTAGTCAAAAAGTTTAAATATGAGTATCTCCATGATAAAATTTATGGGATGAGGATGAGAAAGGAAATAAATAATGAAATTTTGATGCATAAATTAAAAATAATACTTATTTAAATCAGTTGGGGCTGACAGACATTTAACAAAGGTGGTATGAATGAAACTGAGCAGAGAACTGATCAGCTTTGACTGAAATTTTGAATAAGAAATGACTATTCAAAAAGTAATTTGGAACCCAGCACAAGCTATCTTGCGAAAACGTATTACAAATCATAATGATGCGTCCCACCAGGAACTTCTATTAGGGATGTTGCAATAATATGGTCAGCTTAGGGCTTTTTCTTTGTACTCTCAGAGTAGTTCAAATCAAATACCTTTTGCTTGGACCTATCCGGCAATGCAACCTTGTCTGGATTTTGATTAATTGAATCTAAAGGGATACAAGGTTTAAGTTTGTACTACTGCTAATTTGAAAATAGTCCAAAACAGATACTTGATCATATGTAATTCAACAAATGGAATGGCTCCAATCTACTAAGATAATACAGAAACCCACTAGCACCAGCACCAGCACATATCCTGTGCTGCTGCTTAAGAGTTATCTTCTAAACAAAGCAGAAGGGTGAAATTGCAAGAAATAGGTCAATCTGAAATTACCTCAAGCATATCTCATCAGATGAGTTGGGCTGTATGGGGTAATGGTTGAGCTACTAAAAAAAATTCTATATGCACTCATTACTAAAGTGTAACCTAAAAAATAGAATTGAACACTGGAATAAATTCTTTATTCTATTTCTTCTTTTCAATCAAGCAAACTTCAAATTGTATTGATATACATACACAATCAACAAATTAACTACTCATATGCTAAAGCAAGAAAATTTGGCACCACATCAACGTTCAATCTTTCTGCTGAAGTTAAAGTGAACAATAAACAGTAACAAAATTTGTTGAAAAGCTGGTACACAACCAAAAACTGTTTCCAGTACAATAAACTGAACAACCAACCAATCAATCAACCAGTTTAAGCAAATTAGCTCTTAGCAATTTACTAAAGAAGCAAGCAAGGACCATGTTTAGACATGCTACCAGTGCAGCATTGTTGAATTAGGGTAAGGGTTGCCATTAAGTGGCTTTAACAAGTTCAAGTTTCATTAAGAGTGTAGTCCTACAATAAAAAGGATGATGCCCTGCCTAATGTATTCCAAGTTTTTTCTTCCTCACGTACGGTTCTATAGCATCCTAAAACAGAGAGGAAAAAAAAACCAGTATAAACAAGAAGCTTATCCAACCAGTTTCACTTACAAGTTTATATGAAGGTTTCTTTAAACCACAATAAGCAACAACTTTGGAAGGTCTTTATGACCCAAGAAGCTGTCTTCTCTGAAAGAAGAGATGAAGAAGGAAAATCATTATTTTATTACATTCAAGTAAAGAAAGAAAGGGCTTATCAAATAAAACACAAATAATGAACCGGATGATAAAAGCTTGGAATTGGGAGGACTCCTAAGCCAGTGAGCAGAAGATGAGAACTTAGGGCCAAAGGATTACAAGTGACAAGACCCCAACAAATTACCACATAAAATACCTGGGCTTCACATCACAATATCAGCACAATAGACATAAATCATCAGTGTTGAACATCTCTTTGAGTGCATGCAAAGCACAACTAGGCTTCACTTCGCATGACAAACACAGAACCTTTGCGCCTAATATTTCCACTAAATCAGTATCAAAAAGGCAAGTGCCAAGAAATTCAATATCCTTAGCCAAACAACTTGTAAACCATGTCAACGACTTCCTTAAGGACTCAATGTGTCAAACCAGCTATATCCAGGTTCTTTCAAAACTTGTTTTTCTATCATTCCTCTCCTCACTTTTGCAGCACCTTCCCAACTACCTCCTTCAGAATACAAATTTGATAGCAACACATAAGTAGCACCATTATTAGGAAGCAACAGAAGTAGCTTCTTAGAAGCCCAATCTCCTAACTCTTGATTACCATGTATCCTACAACCACTAAGCAAGGATCTATAAATAGCAGGCCAAGGCTGAAAAGGCATCTCCTCGATTACATATTTAGCATCTTCAAGGCATCCATGGCGTGATAACATATCAACTAAGCAACCATAGCATTCCGGAGATGGTTCCATTCCATACTGTAAGTTCATTGATTTGAACAAAAGACAGCCTTGGTTGACAAGACCCTTATGACTACAGGCTGATATTACTGAAACAAATGTCGCTTGACTAGGATGAAGATTAGCCAACTTCACCTTGTCAAATGTTTCCATCGCTTCTGTAATAAGGCCATGACGGGCATACGCCATGATCAAAGTATTATATATAATCACATCATTGGAGTTAACAGAATGATCAAAGGCCATTGTTGCACCTTCAATATCCCCGCATTTTGAATAAGCATCTATAACTGCACTTATGGTGAAAACTTCTGTATGAAATCCCAATTTGATAACAAATGGGTGGATAGATTTAGTTTGTTGATAAGCTCCAATACAAGCACAACTATTTAGAATGCTGACCAAAATATACTCATCCGGCCTCTCACCAGCTTCTATCAAAGAGCTGAAAATTTTGATTGCTTCATGATTATGGCCTTGATGCACCAAGGTAGATATCAATGCTCCCCAGCATGTTGCGTCTAATCTCTCAAGCCCATTAAAGAACTGAAAAGAATTATCTAGTTGTCCGAATTTGGCATATCCTTTAATCAAGGAACTACAAACATATACACAAGAAGAAAACCCAGACTTAATAATAGCACCATGTATCAGTCTACCCATCTGTTGGTTTTCAGATCTATAACAAGCCTCCAAAATGCATAAGAAAGTAAATCCATTTACTTCAACACCTAAATCCCATAAATTACAAAATATCTTTAGAACTTCTGTGTCAAGACAATTAAAGTTATAACCTGAAATTAACTCATTCCAAGTGGCTATGTTTTTGTAAAGCACATTGTCAAACACTGAACTTGCCATCTCCACCGCCCCACACCTAGAGAACATATAGATTAATGAGTTTGTCACATTTTCCTCATCAAGAAGTCCAAAATGCAAAACAAGACAGTGCAACTGAAGCCCAAAATCAAGATCAATTAGTTCTCCACATTGTCTAAATAATACAGTGAAAGTTACGTAGTTAGGCCTTATGCCTGATAGGATAAACTTATGGAACAAGCTTGTAATCTCTTTTGGGTTGGCATATTCACAGAAACCCCCAAAAAGAGTATTCCACGATATAACATCTTTATTATCCATCCTTTTGAAAACCTTGAAAGCAGAGTCCATTCCACCATTTTTAATGTACATATCTACAAGAGCATTCATTACTGAGGTCATACATTTGGCCTCATTGTGAATGACCAGCCCATGAATCTGTCTTCCAATATTAATATCACCCACAACGGAGCACCCCTGGAGAGCATTGATGAAGGTGTATTTGTCCATGATTATTCCTTTACACATCATTGAAGATACAGCATTCAGTGCTTCAAAGCCGTAGCCACACTGTGCATACCCTCCAATCATAGCATTCCAACAACCAACATCATCACTGTTTATACTCTTAAATACCCGCACAGCCTCTGCAATATTACCTAACTTAGCATAAAAGTTCAAAATAGAACAACCCACAAAAGGATTTCCCTCAATTCCATTTTTCAAAGAAAAACAATGAATCGACAAACCAAATTTACTAGCTCCGACATTAGCACACACTTTCATAACACTTCCAACAGCAAACTCATTAGCTATCAACCCCTTTCTTGTCATGTCCAAATACATTTCTAAACCCATTTCGAGTTCCCCATTTTGAATTGCAGCTGAAAGGATCAAAGTCCAAGAAAAAATATTTCTTCTAACCATTTCATCAAAAACCTTGAGCCCGTAACTTAAGACGCCACATTTGGAATACATTTTGATCACATTATTTTGCAAGAAAACATCATTAGTAAATCCCAACTTGATAATATGGCCATGAATTTGAGTTCCAACGACATGAGATTTTAATTTCTCGGAGAACGAAAGGGCGTTGGCAAGGAAAACTGGGTCTTTTCTGAGGCTCAAATTGGACCAAGATTTGTTGTTACTGTAGGGATGGTGGTTACGGTTGCAAATGGCATGGAAATGATAAAAAGGTTTCTTGGAGAGAAGAAACATAGATTTTGACTCGAAGTGAGAAATTGTTTTGAGCATCTCCTCAGTCGTGCCATGAAAAGAGAACCATTTCCTGGCCGCGGAAATGCCAGTATTAATAAAACCACAAAATTCTCAAGTAATACCACTTCCCTAGTACGCTGACCCGGTTTCCAAATACGAAAATTTTTCAAAATAATTTTTATTTTAATTATTTTAATATTTTTAATTAATTTTAAAATATATTTACTAAAATAATTAATTTTAACAATTTTATTCTTAAAATTTATTTTTTATACTTATAAACATACTCATACAAATACTTTAGTATTCATCTATTTCACTTTTAAATTTCAATTATTATTTTAAAGATTAAAACTTTTAACAAATCATATAATCGTAAAAAAAAATATTTTTTTAATTTTTGCTTATAAATAAAAAATAATAATTTTTGATATTTTTTTATTAATTTATAATTAATTTTAAAATATATAAATATTATTATAAAATTATTTAATGATATTATAAAATTTAATTTTAATTGTAAATATGATACTTTATTATTGTTAAAATATTATTATCGTGATTTGTCTGAAAATTTGATGGAAAAAAAAATTATATTTAAATTTTGAGTTAGTCAACTCAAAATATTATTACTTTTGTATTATAGGTTAACAAATCTAGAACAAAAATAATGAGTTAGTCAACTCAAAACACTATCAGAGTTATCTCTCACATATAATTTAATGTTCCACAAATTTGTTACCTTAACATTTATCTGCTTTCAAATATAAAATAACTTTGACTGTAAAATTTTAAAAATCATTAATATTAAATAAAAATATTATAAATTATAATAATATAAAACAATTATATTTTTTTATTGAATATATAAATATAGATGTGAAGAGCTAATAATAAAATTTTGTAATATTTAGTCGGAACACGTCTTTTATTGATGTGCGATTAAATAAAGATACTCGTCAATATATTGAAAAAATAATAATACAAATATTAAATTTATCAATTTAATATTATAAAAAAATGCCATGGCAAGTATCTTTCTTAATTCATCATGCATGTTTAAAGCCTTTATTCCAGTAACACCTAATCAATTATTTTACAAATTCTTAAGGGAACTAGCATGCATATTACAGTCTATCTCAATTTCAATGCTTTCCCATTTACTAATACAACAACAACAACAACAACAACAAACAATAATAATAAATAAATAAATTAACAAATTTTAAAACTATGAATTTGTATTAGTTCCATTTAGATCTACCACTCTAGGAGAAGTAAAGTAAAATTTTAAAAATAAAATAAGGATTTTTTAGATAATTTAATTTTTAAAAAATTAAAATTTATACCCAAAATCCTTAAATTTGAGTTTTTTTCAATAAAAATAAATATATACTTTTTTAAAAAATTTATAAACCCTTATGTGGTGACAATTAAAGATCCCAAAAAGAAAAATTGACAAAAATTTTAAACAATGTTTTTTTTTAAAAATTTGTAAGAAATTCATAACAAATACACACTTAACAGTTGTATTTATAAAATTAAATTATTTAGATTATTACTTAAAGAAATTATTTATGCAATTTTAATTAATCTAAAAAGTAGTACTAAACATATTTTTATATTTAAAGAAAAATATTTTTTTGAAGGATACTAAGAAATAGAGATTGCTAACACACATTCGTCATACTTTACATCCCTTGACACAAAACTTAAAATATGTCGAGGATAATTTGAGATAATTTAAATAAAATATAAAAATTAAAATAATTAATATAAATAACTTAAAACATTAACAGAAATTTTGAAATAACTAATATAAGTTTTGGATGAAAGGTATATTGAATATATAATAGAAAATTCTGTAAAAAATTTTTGTGCTTGTTTGTTTTATATTTTGTTGGTTAAGTTAATTAAACAGTGGTAATGCTAAATGAATTCCCATCATTCAAAAAGTGAGTAACTCCACTTAGCCATAAAATATATACCAAAAAAATATATATATAACAAAAATTTGGTCAAAGAAAAAACGTAAAATTGATATAAATTTTTTTAAACGGGAGTAATAATATGGAAAATATTTTTTTAAAATATTTAATTAAAAAATATATAATAAATTTTTTAAAATAAAAAGTGAAATTACTTTTTTAGGTGAAATAGTTAAAAGGAAAAGCATTGTTTGGATGGCAAATTAGATAATTTAATAGTCTTGCAGGTTATAAACAAATTAAGAAGTGGTAATTATAAGATGAATAATCTCCATCAGAGGTTACTAGCAGTAAGGGCTGCTCAGGAATAAATTTGCTAATCCCAACCCATGTTTTTGGCTATCTCCCAAAACCTCTCCCCCAAACTCGAAGTACAAGGGAAAAAACACACACCCACACACGTAACTTTTCTCCGTCTCTCTGCATTTGTTTAATTGATTCAATTTTATGGCGGCCAGGAGATTCTTGAGAGATTGTTGTTACCAAAGAGTAATTTCAACTACTCTCGAAAGGGCAAGGCATTGTTCTTCCTCCACTTCTGCTCTTCCTCCGAAGATCCCTCACTTTTCCAAAAAAGTATTCTCTCTCTTTCTCTCTTTATATGCTTTTGTAATTGTTGTGTATACGTGTTTATATTTCTACGAATCCGAGTATATCCGTCTTCGTGCTATAAACATGGAAGAGAAGAGTAATGCAAATAGCTTTTAGTTTATATTTCTATTCTATTAGATTTCTGCAATTCAACACTTTGAATTTGATTGTGTTCTTTATACGTTCTCTCTTTTCTGCTGTATATATTCAGTATATGTTTCCAAATCACTTTTTATTTATTTATAAATTTTGGTGTAAGTATCAAATTGGTAATATTGATTGCTTTGTCATTGCTTGGACAGAAAATTGAAAAAAACCGCAGATAAGGTAATGTAACAGAAGGCAGCCAAAATAAACAAGTAAAAAAGTAAGCCTAAGCCTTGCTTGCGGTGAATATATGGATTAGAGACATTCGATTGACTTTGCTTGTGTGAGGCCTAAAAGCATTGCAATGCTTGTGCTTTTTTTTTCCCCTGTATTTGCCTTTTGTTTTGGAGTCATATCAGCTGCTCAAGCTGTGGTCTGTCTGGCGTTTTTTGCATATGTTGAAGTTGAGCAAATACTATTTCATATAGGAATGAATTTCTTTATAGGCCTTTTTACTTGTGACTTGGATTTAGTTTTGACTTTTGTTAAGTATTTTGTTGCATTTGTTGTATAGTTGGCATTATTTTTCATTGGACTTCTAAAGTACCATTCTTAATTTTAAGATTGCTTGTCTAATTCTGAACTGGAGTCTATGCTTATTTTGGACTGTAGGGCAGATTATTGACAGGAGCCACCATAGGCCTAGTTATAGCTGGTGGAGCTTATGTGAGTACTGTGGATGAAGCAACTTTCTGGTACTTCTTTGGGAGCTTATTACATGCTTTTGATTTGTTTGCAACTGATTTTTGTTACATTATGCAACTAGTTGCGATACTCAAATGACATTTTCCTGCTATTATACCAAGTTTATGTTGAAATTCAACCAAGAACTTAAGAAAAACATGATTTATTTTCTTGTGTAAACTCTAATGTTTGTTGAATGGTTGTTGAAATATCTTTCTTTGTACCTTTGGTATGTCATTTACAGAATGGAGGATTAAATGGGTCTTTGAAGAAAATTCTTTATTATGGGAGAAGCATATAAACTCATTTGTATGCCATTGAAAACTAGAATTGATAAGTGTATATAAATGAAAATCCAAAATGGAGTTAATTTCCTGTAGTACTATATTGAAAGAAAAGATTGTTATGTAATTAAATTTGATTTCATTGCCTCAAAGCAAAAACTATTATCTTAATTGTACAAGTCCTGATAACACTATCCTATTATCCTTGTGTTCTACAATGTAGTTTGCGAATGATAAATATTCTAGGGCTCAAATGACTAGACAAATATTATGGTGTGAAGAAATATAAGCTTGTGGCTGCATATGCTATCCTCGGTTAAATAACTAATTATTTTTTTGGATACCTGACACGCAACATTTTTAATGAAAAGATATTTTCTCATGCTCTCTCTATCTCTCTCTCTCTTTTCTTTTCTGTTTTTCTAAATTATGATTTTGAAATGCCTTTTTTTTTCACATTGTCCCGAAAACATTTTGGTTAGTGGCTTGTGCCTTGTGATGGTTCTGCTCATACTCCCTTCACTTGACGTGCCTTGGAAAAGGATAGAGGAGGAGCATTTTGACGGTAGAGAAGTATGGTGATCTGATTTGGGTTTAGTTTGATTGGTCCTCAAAATTCTATATCCAGTGGAAAAGGTGTTTGGAATTTCTTCAGTTTACAAGCACCAGTAGTTAAGAAATAGGGACACTTGTATTTCTGTTACAATTTCATTTCTTTTGGATTTGAATTAATCTGAATTGGGAAGCTACTTTAGTGCTTTAAAATTTTATTCTTAAGTTAGATGACCACTTTAGTATTTAGCTAGCCAGCAAGTTAACTGTTATTCATAAGTTGCCATGGTGGTCCTAAGTAGATGCCAGCATGAATAGTTCTGCTTGTGGAAGTCATTTATGTTGTATGTTATGTTGACTTTTGTGTGGAGAAATTCTATCTACTTGCTCCATGCTCTCTTTTTTCCTTCTAATTGTATGGTTCTTGAACTCGTGCAAAGCTTTCAATGCACAAAAACAACAGAAAATATGATGAACTTCTGAACTATGAAGTAGAGACATTAATTTTTGGTCTTTCTCATGTACGGTGGGCTTAAGAATTGGGATTAATGATATGATTAGATTCAAAACGATTTTTTATTCTTATGTTGAAATATTCAGAGCATTGTGAAATAAGCAGTTAATGAACAGTAACTGTAAACAGTACCATGGACCATACTGTGAATTTACACGAGCTTTGATGGTAAGAAAACAAAGATTAATGAAAAACATGTGGATGAAGGAAAAAGTGCACAAGAGAGAGGTAGAAAACCCTGGGTATCAATGCCTTCAACAACAAACCAACTAAAGAAAAAAGAAAAAAGTGCACGAGAAAAAGAGAGAGAAAACCCTAGGTATCAATGCTTTCAACAATAAACCAACCAACTTAATATCTCCTTAATAAAATTGAATAAAAATTAGAATTTAAAGTCAAGTTAATGAATAGTCTTAATTGGTGAAATTATCCAAAATAAACTAAGGAGCATAAAGACCTAATTACTTAGTTGTGTCTGAATTGCCAAAGTATCCCTATTGTGCAAGATACGCAGAAATCACTGTTATATTGTATATTCATAAAATTACCAGTAAATGCTGATAAACTCCAGACTAATGGTGAATCAATCTTATAAATCATGTACATCGAATGTCATATGAGAACTGACGAAACAAAAATGGTAATTTACTAAAAACTTGTAATTGCATGTGTATGAGTAATGATGTCATGTTTCCCAAATTCCATTCTCTAGGTGTCTTGCCTAGAAACTTGATAGCTATTATCGTAGGTTGTGATGTGATGCCTACTGTGTTGTTTGTTATATTCTTGTAATGCTATTGTATAGTTGTTACTATGCTTGATTGAAGCACTTAAAATTTCTATCTTGACATATAATTTTATTGCCTTTATATCTTACATAAAATTATGCAAATCCTAGTTTGAGTTAACCATGGTGACTTCAGTTTGATCCTAAGTGATAAACTTATTCTGCATGATTTTTGCAGTGGCTGGCTATTCTCGGCAACAAAACTTGTCAATCCATTCTTTGCTCTTCTAGATGCTGAGGTTGCTCACAAACTAGCTGTGTCAGCAGCTGCTCGAGGGTGGGTTCCAAGGGAGAAGAGGCCTGATCCATCAATTTTAGGCCTGGAAGTTTGGGGAAGGCAGTTCTCCAATCCTTTAGGTCTTGCTGCTGGTTTTGATAAAAATGCTGAAGCTGTTGAAGGCTTTCTTGGGTTGGGTTTTGGTTTTGTAGAGGTTGGTTCCGTAACTCCTGTTCCACAAGAGGGTAATCCAAAGCCACGTATCTTCAGATTGCGTCAGGAAGGGTGAGTAGGCATATTGAATCATACTTCTTTCTCTATCTAGCACAAGGGTAGCTTGTTTGTGGTACAAATTACACTGATAATGTTTTGTCTCATTGCGAGTGATGTTATATGGATAGACAGAAAGGCAACTGTTAAAGGTTCTTGGTCAGTGTGTGCTGTCTCTGTTTGCAGGGACTTGAACTTGACACAACTGACCCTTAATACCAGAATTATAAGGGGCCTACTTCAAAAAGCAGAAGCTAGCTTCAAATTGATTTTCTTTTCCTGCTTTTCTTTCGTTTTGTTTTCTCTTGAATTTATGTGATCACTTTATTTTGCATGTCCAGGGCTATCATTAATCGATGTGGCTTTAATAGTGAAGGCATAGTTGCTGTTGCAAAGCGTTTAGGTGCTCAGCACGGTAGGAGGAAGTTGGATGAAACCTCAGGAAGTTCATGTTCCCCCAATGATGAAGTCAAGTATGGGGGTAAAGCTGGTCCTGGCATTCTTGGAGTGAATCTTGGAAAGAATAAGACAAGTGAAGATGCTGCTGCAGATTATGTGCAAGGGGTTCATACATTATCCCAGTATGCTGATTACTTGGTAGACAAACTTTTCTGCTTTAGTGGAGCTTCTTGTTCTTCAGCATAGATTATAGGCTTGGTTACATATTTTTATATTATTTTAGTTTCTTTGTCTGCTGAGTCTTGCAATTTTTATGCAAAGCCTCTCAACCTGTCTGAGTTATAGAATGTAGTGATGCAAATTTTTTGCTTTTGTAGCCTGAAAAGCAAAATACAAAGTTGATTACCTGATTATTACCTGATTATTATAGGATAACTTGAGTATGTTTTTCATTTACAAATTCATGAATACCCTGTGTGTCCTATAACTTCTGTGGGTGTCTCTTAAATGAAATTTCTTAATTGAATGCTGATATGAGAAAAGAATTTTCCCAAGCTGCAGCTTTTTGGCTAGTAATGCCAAAACTAAAATTATGGTAACTGCTTGCATTTTTCTAGAAAAAAATTCTCTTTCATTTTCTTTTTGAGAGGCGGTGGTGGGGAGGGGAGCAGGCTGATTGATGTTTCTGATAGTATTATATTTCATCATGGTGTGTGTTCCTGATTTGAAATGTTTTTCGATTATTTGCTTCTGTTCTGGATCTTCATGTGAGAAATCAATATGTTTTAGAAATAACTTGGTGACGCTTTTATTTGTTATGTACTTAGTTTATTTTTGTTTATTTATAGGTTATTAATGTTTCATCACCAAATACGCCAGGATTGCGAATGCTTCAGGGAAGAAAACAATTAAAGGACCTTGTGAAGAAGGTTTTAAACTTTACACATGAACTGACTGTTCCTTTTATCTGATTTACCTATTGTCTGATGTCAAATTGAGTTTCTTGTGCTTTCTATTTTAACTAAGGTTCAAGCTGCTCGTGATGAAATGCAATGGGGTGAGGAGGGTCCACCTCCATTGCTTGTGAAAATTGCTCCAGACTTGTCTAAGGAAGACCTTGAAGATATTGCTGCAGTATGTACGGTTTGTGAATGCTCTCATTAAATTTTTGTTTTTTCTCAACTCCTTGCATTCTTATGATTCTTTTTGGTCTCTGTAGGTTGCTCTTGCACTCCGCTTGGATGGATTGGTAAACTTTTTTTCATCGCCAATTTGAGCAATCTTGCTATTTGACTCTATATATTAATGCTTCTGTTTTGAATTCTCACTGTTTTCAATTATATGTTGTTACTTTATGCATAGTTTGATGGTTTCAGAGGTGGAGATATTTTCTACCTCTTTATTTTATCAGACTTGAATGTTCAAGAAAGTAGGATGTGATTTATTTTCTTTCATTCATCTTGTTTGGGTTATTCTGCATTCTAAGAAGAGAGAGTGTAATTGCAATCAAAATCAGTGTATTTTCGTTAAAGTTTGCTCTAGTACAATTTACTGAGCAGCAGTTTACGTTCCTGTGCACACCAATGAGATATTATAGGCCCCAAGATATTAGTTTGATATAAAGAGGTGATTTAAGTATCAATTATGCAGAAAGCAACCCTAAAAGTTTTTTGGATCCATTCAATTCACAATCAAGGGTATTTCTGTCACATTTTAATTTGTAGGGGATTTATTTATGTAATTCATGCTCGATTATGTTGTGCTTGGTTAATAGGTTATCAGCTATGGCTCTTATTTATACTTTTAGGTCTTATTTAGTTAAAAGAATTCTTATCTCTTTTTGTGATGAGTATGCAAGCATTCTACAAAATATTCAGAGGTTAGAGTTGGAAAACTTCATTTGCTGCTTTTATTGGTTGGGTTCCATTAAAGTTCTTTCTCCCAAGCAAGAATCTTAGGAAGCCTTGTGAGCCAATATCTTTAATTGTAATTTTCTTTTCTCAATTTTTTTATTTGTATGGATTAGCTTTAATTTGATCTTTTTACATATTAAAATTCTTATTTTGCTTAACTGATTAAATTTCTTATTATAAGTGGGAAAGAACTAAAAATGAACCTAGTTATTGTTCACAGATAATTTATTGCATGAGGTATTTTCAAATATCTCATTTGAGATTTGGAGTACACATAAATACAAATTTTAATGAAAGTAATAGAAAATAACTCTCAATAGTAACACTCTTATGTTTGATCGCTAGTGAACTAGCTAAAATAATGAAATAACAAAAATAACTTTATGTATATAATTTTAAATTAGTTGTATTTTTTACATACCTTTTCTGAGATTTAAAAAATTAGTAACTAATATTCCTAAAATTTATTTTCACATTTTAACATTTAATTTCATTTGATTTAATTTAATAAATATGAATAAATTAAGCGCTAATTTTAATAGGATAATATAATAAATTGCTTGTTTTTGTATAATTATAAATTATTTAATTTAATAAAATTATATGATATGAATATATACAAATAAGTATTATTAATTATTTGCTTGTTTAGAATTATTTTAATGTTATAAAATATTTTTATGTTTAATTTAATAATAAAAATAGTATAGTGATCATAAAATATTTTATAATAGTTAAAATAATTATATATAAATTAGTAATTTATAATACCTATTTGTATATATTTATTTCATATAGTTTTTTTAATATATTTATCAAATTAAATGATTTACAGTTCTACACAAACAAGTAATTTTATAGTACTTTTTTTGTTAAAGTTAGCATTTAATTTATATATAATTATTAAATTAAATTAGATATCAAAATATGAAAAATAACTTTTAGTGGTACTTTTTATTAGTTTTCTAAATCTCAAGAGAGTTGTATAAAAAATAATACTAATATTTCTAAATCTCAAGGAAGTTATATAAAAAATAACACTAATATTTTTAAATCTCAAGAAAGTTATATAAAAAATAATACTAATATTTTTAAATCTCAGGGGAGTTATGTAAAAAATAATATTAATATCTAAACTTATATATATATATATATATATATAATTATTTTAGTTGATTTATTAATGGTCAAATATAATAGTGTTATTGTTGAGAGACACTTTTGTTAGTTTTATAAAAATTTGTATCTATGTGATTTTGCTAAACTTTAGGGGAAGTGTTTGTAAATACCCCTTTGCTGCATTATTCATAGGTACTGTTGAAGATGTTGATTCACCACCATGACAGATCCTCTTAAAACTCCTGTTTAATTTACCCCATCTATGTGGATTGTATAATCACCATAATTATCAAACAATGCTTTCCAACAATCATGAATCTTGTTGTCCCATCTGAAATGAACTCCCTTCTGCTTTCTTCGTGAAGTGTTACTAATGGTTGATCCTTGGTTTTTCTTTTTCTTTTTATTTTCTTTTTTTCATGCCTGAAATTATGGTTAAGAATTAACATGGTGGTGAAAATATACTTTGTCGTGCTTTCTTCATACAAGTGTTTCTTCATGAAGTTTAACAATTTAATAGATGTTTTAGAATGTAAATGAGGTTCATGATGTTCTGCGGGGTCTTTATTGTTTAGCTCGGACTTTAGACAACTTTGAATACCTTGATTATACTAGCTGTATGCGCAATTAATTCTTTTTTCCAAAATAATCCTTGTTGAGTTAATTCTCTTTTAATTCATGTTGAAAGTTGATATTTACATTATGTTCAGTATATGCATTTTTTGTTGATCGACTCATGATGTTGAAAGTTATGCTCTCTTCTGCAGCTCCATTTCTAACAAATGCATTTTGATTTTTGTCAAGATCATATCAAATACCACCATTTCTAGACCAGATCCTGCTAGTAAAAACCCAGTGGCTAAGGAAACTGGTGGGTTAAGTGGGAAGCCTCTCTTCAATTTGTCAACCAATATCGTAAAGGAGATGTATCTTTTGACAAGGGTATGTTGGCTATTCTGATGTCTTGAATCTATTATTCGTAAATCATGAGTGGTGGTGGGTGTTTGGACTATAAAATTGTTCATAAAAATATGAATTCTTTTATTCTGACAATGCTAGCAGTCACATATTGATTCTTTTGTAGTTGTCCATTGATGTAATATGGTTTTACATAGCCATATCAGAAGAGAGAGGGAGAGAGAGTAAAATAAAAACTAGAATTGTTTATTCAGTTATTTGTCAGTACTATGCCATTGTAGCTGTTTTAGACATCTCTTATTTTTTGATGGACAATTCAAATGTTTTAAATAGATAGAGTAAAATGAAAGATATCCACCATGAAAGAAGAATACAAAGAAGTAAATTGAAAACATTGGAAAATATAGAAAAACTAAGATAAGATAGGGATAAAAAATATCTGCTGCTAAATTAAAAAGTAGCCGCATCAACCTTTCATAGACAAGGTACAAAATATCCTATAAACTGTTCCAGTATAATTCTTTTTATCCATAAAATCTTCCCTACGTTTTCCTTGCAGTCCACTTGAGTATGATTTGTCAAAGGTATCCCACATGGATTCTTCAAGAGTTTGATTTTTTTTTATCACACACTATGGAGATTGAGAAATCACCAAAAATAAGAACTGATCATATTAGCGGGCTCACCTTTACCTTCCCAGCACTGCTTTTATCGTGTTCTCAAAGTGACAGTTCTTTAATCCTTAAGATTCCCTAATCACTAGTTTCATGAGATTGCAAGACAGCTACTTCAAAATTTAACTTCTATCTGCCTTTGTTATGATGCTTCTAGTTTTTTATTATTTGTTTTTTCCTTTCCAATCATAAAGCATGTCTTCAGTGATATACACGGTGTCCAAGGGATTTTCTGTTATTGATTATTTGCTGCTTGGGAATTTTCAGTTTTTCTGGTACTTATTTCCTATTTCATGGTTATGAGATTGACAGTGTGTACTCATCTTTATCAGGGAAAGATTCCTCTAATTGGTTGTGGTGGTATTAGCAGGTGAAATCAATAGGAACTTTGTTATCTTTGATTCCACTGAAGCTTGCATTTTTCATGCATTTAATAACTGGTCTGTGGAAATCTTGCATGCCCTAAAGTTGGTTAGTATGTGTTTGATTCAGCGGTGAGGATGCATACAAAAAGATACGAGCTGGAGCAACTCTTGTTCAGCTTTATACATGCTTTGCCTATGGAGGACCTGCTCTTATTCCTCAAATAAAGGTACTACTTTGCTGAGTTTTAAAAGTTTGCAATGTGACGGTTAAACAAAAGAACTTGATTGATACAAGTGATGCTGACTTATAGCATGAAGATGCCATAATAAGGTCGTTACCAATGCTTTGAAACCTGGACCATTAACTGACCCGTGAAAGTGAGTAGGAGGCTCTATGATTTATTGGACTAGTGCATTAAAGTTGGAACATTACATAATATCTTTATTTATTAACCAGCTAATAATTAAATAAAGCAAGAATTGGTAAGAAAATTATAACAAGATGGCAGAATATCTGAAAAAAGATCAAACACTTTTAACAGTGAATCATAACTATATTTACAGTGTAATTAGTACAAGAAGTGCAAAACATATCTTTAGACTCCATTGTGACCATCAAGCATATATTAAATTTGAAAATATTGTTTTGACTAAATGTCAACAGGTATTTGTGGCACACTAATTATCACTTTCTATATAGAGAATGCTAAGTAAAACTTGATTTTTAGGGGAGCTTGTACTTTGACTACTAGTGTAAGTTGAGCTAACAGTAAGTACATTCTCAATAACAGACTACATAATATGTATACTATATTTTGTTTGTGATTTATGGAAGATGGAATTCTTTAATAAATATATACGATTGGGTTGAGTTATAATCTTGGTGGAAACATTCCTTAACTTCCTTTTATATTTTTTTCTTCAATTGTATTCCCTGTAGGCTGAATTGGCTGAGTGCCTAGAAAGAGACGGTTTCAAGTCTATTGTAGAAGCAGTGGGCGCGGACTGCAGATAATTTTGGTCATATTGCGTAGATCCATAAAGAATAAAAATTGAGTCCTCCGATTTGATGTGCCAGGACCACACCGTGTGGGAAGATTCAGCACTTTGTTCTTTTTTAGCAATCTTTATACATTATATTGTTAGTGTAGTATAGTTTTTAATATTTTACCCTTTTTTCACACCTTTTTTGACCTGTAAAATCTGAGAAATTTTGACAAGATGCCTCGGATTTATGCCGTTTCTGGGTGATGGTACAAATTTTGATAGCAGAAGTTATGGGAAACTAAACAGGAGATGATGCTTTATTTATATGCAATGTATGTCATAAAGAATATTAATTGTTGAAACGTTGGTGGCTTAGAAATTCAAATTTATCTTGCATTTTGTAAACTTTTGTGTTAAATTGGATGGAGCAAGAACCAAAGGTTTTAGGCCCGACGAGTAACGATTATTCTTCAAGGTAACAAGGATAAAACTTGAGGGTTTTTTTAACTAAATGGCCAATATTTAAGCCTATTTATAATCTTAGGCCACCTTAAATTTATTTCTTAATTTGGATTGAAGGGATGCATTCTAGACAAAAATGCCCCTCAATTGTATTTTAAGTTTTATTTCGTTTTTAACGTAGTTGAGACCTGCGACATTACGAGCAGATAAAGATACGAGTTTCTTCATAAAGGTAAATATCGGTTTCTCATAATTTGATGGGTTTGCTCTGCTGTTTATCGTATTGAATCGCCAAGCTCTCGAGCAATCCACAACCTCTTGTTCATCAATGCCAAATTCCATTACAGTCACATGCCGCCAACAACACCACCCCTCACCTCCCCCCTCCCCGGCAATCCGGTACGTGAACGACACCCCAGTTGCATGAACCCTTCTGCTTCTTCAAAGCGTAGTAACCAAATTAGTCAAACACTTTCCGGCTGAAAAAGAAACCTGTCTCCACCACGCTATTGTAATAACAAGTATCCTTTTTATAACCATCATCGTCAAGTCGTTGAACAAGAAACGTACATTGGTATGTTAGCTAAGTGACATTCCCTACGAAGAAATGAATAGAGATTATTCTAATGATTCAATTAACGGCGTCAATGTTTTATGCACAGGCAATGACCATTCACAATTTAATATCAATAGATCGTCGTTGGCATGCCAAAGAAAAAAAAAGATCGATCTCAGCAGTCCGCTCTAGCTTAAGCCTCCAATTAGAATGGTATCAAGGTATTTTCCAATTCCGATAACGAAAAAAAGGTAGTTGGAAAATGTATTGTATCAAAGAGAAATTACATAGGAATTTGATTTTACTTGAAGTGAGAAAGAAATTTTCAACTCAAGATAGTTTAGAGCCTAAATGCATGGACGATAGACATAATTTGCGAGATTGGATAATATTGATAGACGACTATAATTTTAGGTGAAACAAATTGACCAGGAGCACCTATGTTTGTCAGATGAATTGGTTGATGGGCATTAGCAAGCGACTTCCCAACTTTAAGTTATCAAAGGAAAAAGTTAAGAACTTTAGTTGAATTTACATGCCAAAAAGATACACAAGATGATATTTAAAGTAAATTAGGTAAGTTAATATCATACGACAACGCTTGGCCTTCCAATGAATCTGCCCTCTAGTTATAATCTAGAGATCATGCCATTTCATTGTTTAAATTGACAATTTATCTTGATTTTATAATTACCTAATATATATCAATTAATTTTTTTTAAAAAAAAATTAATTTTACCAAATATTCTTTTAAAACTATTTGAATTTAATAGTTGGTGAAAATTTAATCAGGTATAGCAATGTCCTCGATTGTTTCGTCCAGATCCGAGCTGATGTTGAGCGTCAATGTCAATATTCTCATGTCAAGGGTGAAAAAGTTGGAAGTCGTATGAATTCTGTTTGTGTTGTCATGATGAGATGCTTGTGAACACATCAATTAATGAGTATTCAAGTAAAAATTAGTTATATCGTGCCACACTTTCTCGCTTAGTAGCATGGGAAATGGCAACGGATCCGACTTCTAATAATGCGGTGGCTGAAAAATTGCACTAATTTTAAGAGATTAAGTACGAATACCATATTTCTTCAGCTCATTAATACACGATTTCACCATGACTCCATTATAACTTATCCCACTTGACAGTGCGGATCCACCATGGTCCCGCATAATGAGAGTGAGGTTAATAATGTGTCTATGTATCGGCCTGAATGTATTCCTTGCCATCACCCTTGTTGCAACTTTCGATACTATCACCACGACCACCATGAATGTAAGCAGACAATGATACCTCACCCATGCACTCCCATCGAAATCTTAATCGTCTCTTAACTGCATGATATGGGGCAGACTTCTCTCTTCATGAGAAGGTGACAGACAACTTCTCATGGATTGATTGTTGCACCACAATTACTCAGTTGCATTATTCTAATTGATATGTGTATTTATTTTATTGTGCTACAATAACATCTAAAATAAAATGTTTTTAAGGCCACATGTCTCGGATTCTTCAGCATTCTCCACTTTTAGCATATGATGAATAGTGTTATATGCTCGTGTGACTCTACTTTTTCCCGCATATGGAGATTATCTCCAACACGAATAACTCCATAAATAATAAAAACATAATCAGTCGTATTCAAACAATAGAATTGACAAGTACATAATTGAACATCAAAATCATACTTAGAATGTGTCGGGAAAACCTTCCAAGCTGTAGTGCTCAACGACGTGTTTAGGATCAGCCGCTTGTTGTGACTTGAATTTGTTCGCCCCCATGAATACTTGTTGAACGCAGGTACATCATCAACTTTCATATCTCCCCAACAACAAAATGTTCATTTATTTATACTAACGTCAATTTCACTACATCTGAGTCCTCGGTCTTATGAAAAGAATTACAAGTATTCATCCAATCATCCAAATCTTTCTGCTTGATCTTCACACTCCCATTATAATACTCCCCACGCAATCGATGAACCTTTCTCCTATCTTTGTGTGTCTTCTTATTCTCCGGGTAGTGGTTGAAGTTCAGCCCAGTAATCAAGCGAAACTCCATCTTGGAGAAACGAATTAAGTCACTAAATGTCAAAAAACACATCTAATGCTCAAGGTCGTCCCTTATTGTGCGAACGTATCTCAGAAGCACATTGTAAACAAGCTAGCATGAAAATATAAGAGGCTGTAACTCTAAAAATCTCCCGAAGTACGTGTGTGAGAACAGATCCAGTTGCCCTTCAGTTAACGTAGCATGTATTTTATCGACAACACACACGTGATATGAACCCACTTACCCGCGCTTGAAACAAATTTTCTTTCTCTGTCTTTAATCTTCTACTGACAGGAACTGCTTCACCAGTGTCTTGTGCCGTTGATCCTGCGCAAATTAAAGATAAAAACATACTTAAACACGGCAATTTATAAGTTATATTAAAATAAAATGGTAATGTAGACTAGAGTGTCCATGAAAAGTATGCTTCAAGAGAAGAGTATGATAGAACAAGCAGGCGAGCAAGCAAGCAAGCAAGGTACAATAATAAATTATCTCTAATATATCTGATAGGAACAAGAATTTCAACTACAACTTGTTTGTTTTTATTCTTTTGAGCTTGTGGATAGAATTTACAACAAAAGAATAGCTACATACACATTTTCTCTGGACATAGTAATTTTAGATTCTATCCACAAACCTATTATTATTTTTTCTTTCAGCAATATCATTAAAACATTATAGAGACAGTACACCAAGGGATGATACTTCTTGATCAGCTATTATAGTTGCCATAACTTTCCTGAAATCTTATCGCGATGCCATCCTACCTTCTAATAAATATCTTTGAAATCTTCCAATCAAACAAAATTATCCTGAAACCCTCTTCAGCTAATCTTATGAAAAACTGAGCGAAACAATTTCGTGTTGGTTGGAAGAAAACCCTCACGTCTTATTATATAATTTTTAAAATACAAATATAAAATTTAAAGCGGTTAATATAAAAATTTAATGTATTTTATATCTAATATGGTGTAACTAAACCCTTGAGCTCAAAGTTTGACTTTGTTTTTTTTTCTTCATTAGTCTAACTACATAAATATTATATTATCTATTATCTAAAAGGAAATTTTTAAAATTAACCACTTTTAAAAATTAATTTATCGAAATAACCTCTTTCATATTTCATTAACTAAATAAGACAAATATAATACACTTGGACAAAAATATTCCTATAGCCAAACCAAACATAATCTTTCTTCCTCTTTGTTCTTATCTCTTATTCTTTCTCTTATTTTGTAAATATTTTTTGATCAATTTTCGGCAAGAGCCAAAACCTAACTTGAGGGAAAATGCCAAAGGAACGAGGAAAAGAAAGGAATAGAAGCAGCATTACAAGAATCTTACAAGATTGTTGCAAATGTGGAAGATTGCAATTTGTAGACCAACACTTGTTATTATTGGTCAAATCTACCTCCATTTATTAATTAATTAAAAATTTATCAATGTGTGTCATAAGTTTGTAAAAAGTAAAAAACGCATGCTTGAAGTTAGGAGAAAATTTTAAGTAAAATATTATTCTATTATATCAATATTATTAATGTAATAGAATTAGTTAATTAATAAAATGAGAGAAATATATTTATTGACAATGAATAAAAAAAATTAATAAAAAATTATACTATTTAATTAATATGATAAAAAAATTTTGTAAAATATTTTTTATTTATTTTTACTTATTATTAATAAATATATTTTTTTATTTTATTGATTAAATAGACCTACGATATTAATAATATTGTCCTAATAAGATCATTTTACCGAAAACTTAATCTAATTTTAATTAGTTTGATGCAGTGGCACAAACATCATTATTGAAGAAAAATCAATCGTTCCTTGTTCAATTGACTCTTAGTTAACATCTCAATACTCTTAAATATGTTTTATGATTCCCTCTATTTTATTTTATTTACTTTCTATGCTAATGGTAAAATAGTGTTTATGTCTCTCTATTTTTGAATTTTGAATTTTTATTTTATATTTGTAACACCTTGTTAGCATAATTTTAGCATGGTAAAGTATTTTTTTAAAGTTATATTGTATACCTCCCGTGAAATTTGTGAAAATTTTAATTTGTGTTAATGTTTGGAAAAAGGCACACTTAGCACCCTTATTACATGTATCATTATATTTGACTGTTAATTGATTGTTAGCATTTCTATAAATTAACACTTTGCTAATTTCATTTCAATGCTTTTGGAACAGAGTCAAAACAAAACAAAAAAAAATGTAAAACAAAGTTGAAAATGAGTACCTTGCTAAGATCATGCGAAACACTGCAAATTCCCTAAAGTGACAAAAACAAGTGTCTTTAAACGTTTTCAATAATTGCTTTTGTTAACTTTCTATTAATATTCTCTACGATACAAAATATTTGACATTTTATAGTCTTGCTACAAAATAAATCTTCTTTTCTAATTTTTAGTTTCACTTTCAACTCCAATACTCATCTTTCACAATATACAAGAAAAAAAATAAAAAATAATACTGATGAAAATAAAAATGCACCAAAATTATGAAACTAAATGTATTTGAAAAAATTTATAACCTTATCCAACTTTGTCACACAAGTTATTGGGCAAATTAAATTATTTAGGCATAAAATCCAATATTGTAAGCCACCGTATCACACAACATTTGGTAATAATGATTAAAAAAAGAAAGAAAACAAAATGAGAAAATAATGATAAAATTAAAATTCACTTAATACTTGATGATCTTGTAGCTTTACACCCCTCTCTATATTGATAGATACAAGATTCAACTAACATCCATAGTTGTTAGGCAGTGTGGCATATTCATCTAATGCCTCCTCGTAATTTGATCATTTCTTATCTAAATCAAGAAGAAAGACGAGCCCACCTCATGCCACTTCTCTTGATTCAAGGAGCCACCATGCCACCTCATGGAGACTAGGTCCTTTTACGACTCACGATCAAGATCAAGTCTTTCTTGTAACCATTCCAATAAGAGCATCCCATGTTATGCCTTTCAGAGTTCACTTATTGCTATCTTGAGTTCTCTAACTCTCAGTCACTGTGCACCCCAATTACTTTCCAATCACTATTTGCACCTAGTTTGCTCCAAGAAATGTTATGAGACCGTTGGGTGTATGTTGACAATTCCAACGAACAATATTATGTTCCTAAGACATCAACGTGTCTTCGAAGTTTGACATGTTGTCTATCCATGTCAATTCGCGGAGAACGTTGCCTTTAAGCTCTTTTTTCCCATAACTCACTCATTTGGTGCGGGGTATAACACCTAACTTATTGTGCATTACAGTAAGCTTGTATGACAATAATAGGTTTTAGGTTTTCTAATTTTGAATGACAAAGAAATTTTAGGTTTTCTATTTTTTTAGCAAAAAAGATCAAGTGTAACATGATAACCCTATATTAATAGTTAATCTGTCAATGGTCCAAACTTTTTAATTATCCTCCTAAGAGTCTTTGCGGTTCAATTCCTCCTGAATAACATCAAAAACTATTTTCCTTATCAACAAACTATAAATTTTCATGTAAATTTAATGGGACAGTGAGGATAATTGTCACCATATACCTCTTTTGAAAATACAAAAGATGTCTGTGACCATCATCAAATGAAATAACATCTCCTTAGAAAAGAAAATGAATCTTCATAGCTCTTCTGAAATTACCTAAGTTTAAACACTAAGACTAGATAAATAAATCATAAGAAATAAAGCAATAACGTAAAGACATTAATTTGTTAATGAAGGAAAATCTTTATGAGCCACCAAAAATCCACTAATATAAGAAAGATTTATCACCAAAAATTCTATTATAAAAACTCTTATAAATGCCCACTTTAGTAACCTACTTTTAACTATTTCATTGTTCAAAATCTAATTCTTTCAGCACTATGAAATGTATGAGCTACTCGTTCTCTATTATAGAATTGACAATACTCTTTACAAAGGCTAAAACTCCAACCACCAATATATCTCAAAACTTTAAAGGCTTAACATTTGAAATTTTAGATGGAAAAACAATGGTCAAATTCTCTCAAATAAAATACTCAAATTAAATTCGTGAAACAAGATTCATGTTTCCTTTGAGAACAAACAAATGAGAAAGTTAAGAGAGAATATCAGGGGAGGTTTTAATCTCAAATCAACTCAAAATACCCAAAAATTGCCACTCTTAATTAAGTTAAAAAACTTGACCTTAGTTAAATCCTACAGGCTTGTTCAAGCACCAAGTTGGCGAGATTCCTAGCTAACCTTGGTGCTGAGTGTAGCTAGAGTTTATTGTGATTGGCACTTGGCGATTTCCCATTTGAGTGCCAGGTGAGCGCCAACTTGGTGACGAGATAAAAATAGCCTGCTAGAGCCATAATTGTACACCAAGTTGGCACTAAGCTTGTGTCTTCATGAGATTGTCCTTTTGTCCATTGGCTTGAACTTCAATGCACACACACTTTTGTCCACTGACATGGAATGAGACAATCTAATGTTCATTACAAACTCCTTTCATTATTTCATGACAAAAACACCCAACATAAGACTATGCTAAAAGACAAACTAAACCCCAATAAAGTTGTCATCAATCAGCACAAATGACACTATTTACAAAAGACATGAAGGATAAAACACCTAGAATCTATGAAGCCTTGTTTGTTTGCACCAATATATAATTACAACTTGTTATCTAAAATAACTCATAATACCAAGGGAAATGCATGGGGTATAACAATTAATCAAATAGCAAAACAATAAGATAACAAAATGAAAGAAAGGATTTGCATAATTTTAAGAAAAATCAAGCCAATAAAATGCATTATCAAAACTAAAACTACTCTCTTTTTTGTCACAAATGGACAAAGGATTTAAGAAGTATCCATGATCGGGAAATAAATTTAAATAGACAATGGATTGAAATAGGATTTTTTTCATACGGGAAGTGTGTGAAAACATAGAATATGACACAAATCAAGTAAACACTAATAACCAAGTATAACCTAAACATAAAGACAGCATTTGCATGATCTTCATCTTTAAATAGTGCAGCACAAAGTAAGTCAAATACAAGTAATTCACATATGTAAAGTGATAATCAATAACAAATATGTGACTTAAGATCAAAAAATTATTAGTTCAACAAGTGCAATATGGTTAAAGGAAGTCAAATCCACTAACGTTAGTACCTAAGAAAGATGCAACACTATTACTCATAGTATTTTTCTTCTCTTAAAGAAAAGATCACTTTATTTATCAATTTATTATTTTTATCGCTTGTATAAGATGAAATTTGTAACAAGCCACATTTGATCTCAATTGAAATATTGACATAGGAAATGACTTATCATAAAGAGGTAAACTAATCAAAATTCAATTTAATTACCATGACAATAGTATTCCAATCTACAATTACCCACCCAGATATCATACATCCAACCAAATTGAACATTTTTATATTGAAGTGCACAGTGATTAAAACCAAGACTCATAAGTTCATAACACATTTAAAAATAATGTAGAATAAAGATATTAAATGCTTGACAAAGACATTGAGAGCTTGTATAGTAAATATTCAAATTTAGTTGTTACAAGTCATAAGTTAAAAACTAGTTTTTACTTGATAACATGATGAAGAGACTATATGAAAGACATTGCTCTTGCTTTAGGGTCCTTCCCTTGGCCTTGCCCTACTGGGTTCTACGCTCACAATTTCCCAAGGCTGATTGTTCCCAGAACAAATTGATCCAGGCGGTTAAGCTTATAATTGGTTATAATTAGCTCGGATGACATTGCAATCAACTGAATTAATAAAAAGAAAAACAAAATGTTGCAATTCACATCAACAAAAATTACCATAAGAAGAAATAAAGAGGGAGAGAAACACGATTACGGCTACCAACTTGTCAAGGTAATAAGCTTTGAACAAACCTCTTTGAATCCCCTCGAGTACAGCTAAATGGGTACAGAAAGTACTACCCTAACCCATGATATTACAGCATCAACCTTCGTGAATATAACTACCTAAATCCAAGTCTGATATAATATTGTTTGCGAAAATCCTCCCCAACTCTAGGCAAGAAATGAACCCAAGAAAAACATGCTGGACTTTTTATGGAGATTAAAAGCTTTATGTTTCACACTGACAGTTTTATAAACCAGTCTTTTGCTTAAGAAAGCATTGGATTGAGTAGCCTAACAGCAATCATGAACTTGCTGGAGCTATTTGCTTCAGTTTTGCCTGTAGAACTACTGCAGCATCGTCTGAAATAGTTTTCTTTTTAGTTGCAACCTGCATTTTTAATTTCAATTTTATTAAATAAGAACACTAACAGAAACAGGATATTTGAAATGTAAAACAAAACAAGAAAATTAGAGTTAAAAGCAACAATTTCAAAGAACTTTCAGATAAAAGTAATTTAAAAAGAAAAAGATAAAATAAACAGAAATATCTTAGACCCATTATACTTTTAAATTCATAAAAGATTTATAATGACCCACCAACAAACTGGGCAGGCTGAGAGCAAAGGAGGTGAGATGAAACATACATGGGACAATTTGGGCAAAAGATGATTAGCATGAGTCTAATCAATCAGTTTAAATACAACCTCCAAATGTAAGCCCTACAGCAAGTAAGGCTTTTAGTTATGTCTAACAGGTGAATCAATGTAATGAGATCAGAATCTCTTAGATCTTTTGTATGAAACAGATAAATAGTATTTCGTTAAAAAATTGCAAGCTTGGGCATGACTCAAGTTGAAAAAAAAACAAGATGAAGAGTAAAGAATAACTGTTATGTTTAAGTTTGTTCATTTGACAACAAGAACAAAAGAACAGAATCTTATCTAAGATAATTAGGACTTGATATAGGTAGGCTTCAAATGCTAGGATACAAAAATAATTGACTTAAACGTGGTGATATTTCCCCCCACTTTTTGTATAAAAGCATCCCACTTACTAATGTCTCCTACATAATAGGAACAATGTCCTTATTTAAAGGATATAAATGCTCCTCCTTTATCTTCTGAATTTTTCTAGATTCTGTGTAAATCAATGAAAAAGGTGTCAATTATGAGACACCTTCAATACTAGTTAAATAATCTTTCTTGTCAAATGAAACTGGAGCACCAAAAGGATAGACGATTGTTTCAGTCTCACAAAATAATGGGGGAAACAAACCTAATTTTTTATTTTTATTAAAATAATTATGATTAAATTTTACACACACACACAGAGTGACTTTTACTACTTTAAATTCCACACACAGAGTGACTTTTACTACTTTAAATTCATTTGATAAGTAAGACTATCTTAATAGTTCACTCATCAAAACTTTATTCCTTAATTTACACAACATCCAGAAAAATTAAGAACATTGAGGAGGAGTGCAGTCATTTATCTCATTTAAATTAGGGTATCATTAGTATTATATGAGATAATAGTAAGTGCGGTGCTTTCGTACAAAAAGTGAGGGAAATATTGCCACCCTTAACTTAATAAAGAAGGGACCTTTAGAATTAAGAGCCACAATAGGTCAAATAGATTAGTCATAAAGAATATCACACTGAATGATGAATAGTTTTGCTGTAGAATAGACAGGAATGATACAAAAACTTTAACATCGTTGATGATTGTTGGAACTAAAGTTTTATTGAGTTAAACGAATTACATCTTAAGCAAGCTAAGGAAAAGAATGTTAAGAGGATATTTTAATTAAATGATTTAAGAGTCTGATTCAACACCACGATTGAGATCTATGTCAGAATACAGATGACATCTATTTCATTGTTTAAACCAATTTTTTCAAAAAGTAAACACTAAAAGCAAGAAAATTTTTTAACATTCTCCTTTTGCCTGAGCTATTTTGTGGCCCAAAGAATGAAGTTGCATTTTACAAATCATAAAAGTTTCAAAAAGTCAAACCAAAGCATGCCTTAATGTTTCTAGAGGTGCCCTAAGACAATAAACGATAGGAGAAATAATCCAACCCTAAAAGGGAACCATGGTTAATAATTAGTTTTTTGAAAAAAATGTAAAAATTTAAATGACCAGGAACTGTCCCTTTAACTACTATGAATTTAAGGTTCATTAAAATATGTTCTCGTTTTAAACTAGTAGTTCAAAGATTGAACAGGAATCAGCAATAATATCAAAATCATGCTACTTAATAATGAAAGTGGCAAAAATCCACACTTCCAAACATACCTCAATGAGTTGGTCAAAATTAGATTTCAGCAGATTGACTTTACGTTCACAGTAATCTTTGCCTTCAGCCATGGTTTTCTGACATAGAGAAAATATCAAGCGAATCAAGAAGAGATGCAGGCATCGAAGACAGAGACGAATGAATTAATGTGTTAAAAGTAAATGAAAACCTGTAATTTCTGCGCCTAATTTCCTCTATTTCAATTCTTTCCTATGATAAGTCAATGTTTTCCAATAAGATTATCGCATAAGAAAAACTTTTGAAACCATTGCAGTTCCTGATATTTACTGAACTTGCAACAAAATATTCTTAGAGAAAACCTTCATAAGAAGCATTGAACAAACAGCTCATGAAATCAGATATTCTCACGTTGTATCTGACACTAGACCTTGAGCAACATCATAACAGTAACAATTCCAACAGAAATCAACTCATCTTGCATATTACAATAGTAATAACTCCAGCAGAAAAATCAACTCATCTTGCTAAAAGTGATCACCAAATAAGCAGTTCATATCTCAGACAACTATAAACTAGGAATCAACCAATTCATAACAACAAACTGAACAGGGAACAAACAACATATGTTTTCAATAGCTTAAAACCCTTTTTCTGATGCGGAAGAGTAACCAAACACCTCTGTCAACTCCATCTAGACTGTTACAAATTTCTATTCCAATAAACAGGGATTTATCAATACAAGATTCTCATGGGTGGGTAGTGCAATAGGAGTTTGCAAAAACCTCAAAAGAGGGCCATGTATTCCTCATGAAAAACTAAATAATGATAACAACAGCAGAAGTAAATCATAAATATAAAGTTTCAACAATCTTTCTCTCCAAAATGATAAGAGGCAAAAACTATGCCTGTCGACCACTCAGTTTTAATTCAAAAGTTATCATACTAAAGATGCAGCTTAAAAATCCTCAGTATTCCGAGATTTCTCATACACCAGTGATAGCAAGTGAAATTTCTTTTCCTCGGGAAAGATATGTATGACAGCACTCATAAATTATTTGTGAGAAATATCCTAATAATTCATATTTGAGTTCAGTTCAGTTACCAATAACACATGCTGCCCCAGTAGTCTAATGCAGCTCACAGTGAGGACTTTCATAACACAGTGGGCATGTAATCCAACCCAACCCAATCTATTCCTAAAACCTCAACTCTAAAGTAAACCATGACAGAAAATCATAAAGAATTTAACATTTGGTTGATTTCTATTATATTCAGACAAGGAAAAACGCCATAGATTGAAGAAGTTGAGAAATCCTTGAACTGACCTCGACGAAGTATCCAGTGCCAATATCAACCAGGACATTATGAGCATCATCAAGTGTGCCAGGAACATAAAGCGACGCCGTAAGAGGCACTAACATTTTACTTCCTTGAGGGCGGAGGGAGAGATCGTTAAGAGCAGTAGAAGCCGATTCTAGGCGAGAAGTAGCAGTACGAATGTTGTTGAGGCTGTCTTGCAATAGATTCACTTCCAGATCTGTCTGTTCTTTCAATGCTTTTAGCTGCTCTACGCTCATCTTCTCCATCTCCGCCGCTCTCAAAATTCCACCGGCCATTCCTGCTTTTGATGTCGCCCTCCTTCCTTTCTGTTGTCGGCCTCCGAAAATAAATAAATCCCCTTGCCATTATAATCCATCTAAAATATTTTTATTAAAATAATTATTTTTAATAATTTTATTTTTTATATTTATATTTAATTAATTTTAAAATAAATATAATTAAAAAATTATTATAATTAATATTTTAGAATTAAATTTAGATTATATTATGATATATATTAATTTAATAATTTTTATTTATTTTAAAAACTCTAAATAAATAAATAAATATAAATATAATTTTTTTATTAAAATAAAATATTTTTAATTTATTTCAAAATTATTAAATTTTGTGCAAAATTAGTGCTCTGGTGCCAATGACAAGAGAGCACATATTTTGCCACAAGCCACTGACCCAAAAGCACTTATAATATATTTTTATTTTATTAATTTAAAATTATATTTTTAAAATTTTTATTTTGTATTTATTAAATTCAAATTAATAATATTTTTAATATTAAATTTAATATAGAATTATTTTTATTTTTATTTTTATGTTTTTATTATATATGTATTTGATAAATTTGTTTAATTTCAAATAAAATTTTATTATTTTGTATGAATTTTTTTCATTTATATTCAGTGTAAATTTTTTATTTAAGAAATTATTAATATTAAATTATTTATATTTAAATATATTTTTTTATCTACATTAGATATATGACTTCCATAAAAGTATCGTCGTGCACACAAGGTCACTCTTCGGCCTCGAATCATTGACCCAAAGAAGATACTTTGCCGTCGTGCCAATGATTCAAGGTTACTTATAATATATTTTTTATTTTAATAATTTAAAAATAAAAATTTATTTTTAATATTAAATTAATAATATTTTTTATGTTAAATTTAACGTAGAATTATTTTAATTTAAAATTTAAATGAAATTTTTATATTTCAATTATATATGTATTTTATGAATTTGTTTAATTTTAATTGAAAATTTATTATTTCATATGAATTTTTTTATTTATATTCAATGTTAATTTTTATTTAAAAAATTATTAATGTTAAATTATTTATATTTAAATATTTTTAATATATATTAGATATATGACTAAAATTGCACTAGTTGGTACTTGTTATAGAGAATAATGAATTATATCATTAGACAATTCAAAAAAATAACGTAATTAAAAGATCAAACTCTTGTCAATTTAAAAAAATATCAAGATTTAAACAATGAGCCTTAACTCTGAAAGACTAATTTTGAGAGAATTGGGAGAGATTTTTTAAGAAGAAGCTTTGTTTTTTTCGGTCTGCCTTTATTAAACAAATGAAGGGTTTATATACGACCTAAAAGTAAATCTTGGTTAGAATAACCATGGTTACTTAATGAAAAAGAAACTATAGTTACAAAAAGTAAACTAACTCATGGTTAGATAGAACCATGATTTGTAAAAGAAACTATGGTTATAAAAAGTAAAAAGACAAAAATTAAAATAATCTGGTGGCAGTTTGTCAGGCGGCTTGTCGGGGCATCTTTGTTGTCCTGGTTAGTGCTACCAAATTTCTACTGTGTCTACTTTTTCTATATATCATGAACAGTTATGTTGGTGGGCTTAGTGTACTCCTGACTTACGTCGGTATCCACAACAAAATTGAATTTTGTACAATGCCACCATGCATGAATGCATATTACACTATTTATGAGTCTTAAATATTAAATAACTTCCTGTTTTTATATTTAAAAAACTTTCTGTTATACTATTTACTCCTGTTGTTCTTATTGGTGAAGGTAAATTTTCAAAACATTCTCTAGGTAAAGCTTTATCATCTATGACACATTTACAGGCTCCTGTGTCTATAATAGCATTTAAATTAAATTGTTTATTATTTATTTCTATGGCTACTTGATAATTTAACAGATTATTAACCATACTAGCAGGTCTTATCGTATTACTGGCTAATATTTCTAATTTATCTTCTTTTTCTATTTCTTTTAATTTATTCCTATTATCTATTTCTATTTTGTCTTCCTTCTTCATCTTTGATCGTTCGTTTCTTTAACTTTTTAAGTTAGCTGAAAAACCAAAAAAAAAGACAAATCTTTTAATTTCTTGTTGTAAATATTTTTTTAATATTCTTTTTTTTGATTTTTGTAAGCATATTTTTTATTTTATAACTCTTTTCTCATCAATTTATTATTGTATTTATTTCATTAATCTCTACTTTTATTTATTTTATAAATTTTATTTTTTAATTTATTAAAATTTATAATTTTTAATCCTTTTTTATAAGCTCACAAAGTTAATATATGTATATATACGGGGAAAGATTGAAATTTCTTTAATTTTACATAATTTCTTACACTATTTTTTAATCATTAGATTAATAAACATTTAATAATTGAGATTATATTTAATTTGTATAACTAAGACATCATGATTAATACAGGTATTATATTTAATCTCAATTATTAAAAATGTATTATTCAATTGTTTAAAAATTAGTGTAAAAAAAATTAAAGAACACTCCTATATATATATATATATATAAATTTTTAGTGATATATCATTTGTAATTTTTGCGAGTCTTTATTTTTCATTTTGTAACTTTTTTCTTATCAATCTATTCAATATTATTTTTTATTTATTTGTTAATTTTTTTCATTTATTTTATAAATTTTTATTTATCAATTTCTTATACTTTGTTTAGGATTGTAGTGTTTTTATTATACTTTACAAACAAAGTTTAAAAACAAATTCATTAACACCAATTTTAAGTAAAACTTACTAATTTTTCATTAATATTTAGCATCTAATATTTGCTTTACATAAAAATTGATTTTAAAGTAACAACATTTTAATATCAAGCAAAATTGTAAATTTCTTGATCCGATATAATGGATCTATTTATTTTTTACCTTAAGTTTTTCCTTTTTATTATTGTCAATTCTCAAACATTTTTATCAATAAAAAGTTGATTTCTCTTTTTAAAATTATCTCTACATAGTTAATCTCTTTACACCTTTACCCATATTAAATCTATTACTTTTTCTACTTTTGAAATTTGTAGCCTATCGTTTTTCATATTGTAAAAAATATATATATTTTTTTATATCTTTTGGATATTTATTCTAGTTTTTAATTTTGTTAGGCTTCTATTTTTAAAAAAATCATAAATTTATTTGCTTAGTAAATCTTTTCTTATCAATCTATTTAAAATTATAATCTTATTCATTCTTTAAATATTTTTGTTTATTTATTCTATAATTTTTTTTTATCAATCTATTTAAAATTTATATTTTTTTAATCATTTTTTATGCATTCAAACTTCATTGAGATATAACGCTTCTGTTATGATGTGTTGAAAGCAAAAACTGAAAAATGTATATAATAATTTTTAATTCTAGCAATTAATAAATTTTATTCATAGCATTCCATGCACAACTTGTTAAGGTGAAAAAATTATATATTTTTAATTAAAATTATTATATATATCAATTAAAATATTTTAATATTTTTTATATTTATACTTCTGTTACGTGTTGAAAGTAAAGCTGAAAAATGTATTTAATAACTTTCAATTCTACTGAGATTCATTCATTTCTTTCATTTATATTTAACATCTAATAAATTTAATTCATAGCACTCCATACATAACCTGTTAAGGTGAAAAGAATTATATATTTTTAATTAAAAATTATTATAGATATAAATTAAAATATTTTAATTTTTTTTATATTTATTTAAAAATAAATAGAAAATAATAAAAATAAATTTTGAAACCCAAAATTTAATAAATTTTTGTAAGGCATGTATTTATTTTATTTAATTTAAAATTTATTCATCACATATTTACCAATGAATTAACTACTTTCATAATAGTGATCGAGCTGTAGCTATTTGCTTCAATAAGTATGAATTTCTTTAAAGTGTTTAATAGACTAATATTTACCATTTTCATTATTTTCATTTGTGTTAGTTGCTTGAATTTGCTATCTACATCCATCAATCACATACCTTGTTTTAATTTGGTCTGTTATGAATTTTAAATCTCAAAATTAAAAATGATTCTTTAATGTCATTATATTCAATTCATCTCATAACTCTTTTTTTTAAATTAAAAATATAGTTAATAGATATAATATCATAGGAAAAAGTAGATTGTGCATATTGCAATTAAACAATTAATGGTAGAATTTATGGCAAACAACCAAAACTTAATGGTCCTCACATGTCTTCTTGACTTCTCATTAAATTGCTACTCTAACCTAGTTTATAAAACATGTTCGTCGTTACATTCTTATCTTATCACAATAATTTTTACATGTGGTTTTGAGTGTATCGCTAAGAATATAAGCGCCTTTACTTCCATACACAATTGATTATGAAAAAAGTGAAGTATAAGATCCTCATGATACCTACATGATGGCTTCTGGCCATGAATTCCAACGACATTGTGATGTATAGATGAAGGCATTATAGGATGTATCTCATTTGATGAATAATTTTGACCAAAATTGAATTGATTACTCCTTCAAGAAGAAATAAATGGTTGTACATGAACTTCTAGATTGATAGTTTGTAAAGGAAAAATGCAAAATACCCTATAATCATTAATAATTATCTGCTTTGTGGTGACATAAAGGGAAGCAAGATGTCTAATCATTATTACCACAATGTTACTTATAAAGAGAAATACACTATGGTCGTTATTAATATTTACATATATAACGAACTCTATCTTATTGTCTATGAAATTCGTTTTTATTTTAATAACAAATTATATTAAATTAATTCTAGTAAAGTTATATAATATTGTTAACAATTCATGATACTTAATGTTTTTTGCAATTGATAAGAATTCGATCTTTACACCATGGTATTTTTATGAACAGTTTGATAGCATAACCTATAATTCTTTATAACGAATACCAACCGACACAATCTCAATCATGTATCTAATATATATCAATAATATTTAAATATAAATACTTAAATATTGATAATTTTTTAAATAAAAAAATGACATTAAACAAATCCATACGAAATAATAAATTCTTAATTCAAATTAAACAAATTCATAGGATAAATATAAAATAAAAGCATGCGAAATTTAATTTAAAAATATAAAATAAAAAATTAAAATTAAAATTAATATTAAAAATAATCTTAATTTAATTTAATAAATACAAATTTAAAAAATTCTAAATATAAATTGAAAAAATAAAATTTATTTTCAAATTAATAGAAAAGACACATTATAAGTGTTTTTAATCAAATGTTCTGTTTCAATTAAAAAAAAATATGTTTGTAGGTGTTTATTTAGAATTTTAACAAGCAAAAATTAATAAATGAATATCAATCATATAATTTAAACTTAATTCTAAAATATTAATCCCAATAAATTTTATTAATATTAACTAAAAATTAGTTGTAAAATAAAATGTAAAAACTCACTTTTTAGATTGAATGTACTGATAAAATATTGGAATATTTGCACCATTGTACGAAATATTAACAAATGAATGTTGAAAATTTTGAAAGGAAATGTAAGTTGCTTGCAAGTGAAAATTTAACTGTGTTTCTTTTGTTTTACAAGTGTAAAATGTAGCTATGTTAATATAATTATCAAAAAACTTATTTTGGTAAAAGTATTTTAGGATTGATCATAAATACATAAGAGATTAAAATACGGCTATGTTGAAAAATTTTTACTATAGTTGAACACCTAAGAAATAATGCAACAAACCAAGATATTTAATAGAAAACTAATCCCCAAATTGTGTAACAACTGAACCTAAGAACTTGAAAGTTGTTTATGTGAGAATTATGTCATTGACATACACTAATAATAACATAACATTGGCACCACTGTTCATAAATAAAAGAGGATCCATTGGAGAATAATAAAAACCATATTTAATGAGAACAAAAAAACTAAACAGATCAAATCAAGCATGAAGAGCTTGTTTTAAACCATGTTAAGATTGGTTTAATTAAGAAACATGATTAGACAATTGTTTGTCTTGGAAACGTTATGGTTGCTCCATAAAATCTTGTACCTTAAGATATCTAGGAAGAACACTGTGAATGGTTATTGGTTTAACAACTAAACTGAATTTTTCAGTATAGTCAAGACCCTCATGTTAATTGTATGCTTTAAAAAATAGGTCAAGCTTCCAGACGATCTAAAGAACCATCAGATTTCAGTTTTATTTAAAAATTCACCGACAACCAGATGACATTCGTGGAAGATTTTTGTAGCACAAGTACCTAGATCTGATTTTAATTAAAAGCCTCCATTTTATTAATCATTGTAGCATATCAACCAGGATCATTAAGAGCACCTTTAATAGTTCTGGGTTCAAAAGGAATGGATAATGTAGTAACGGTAGAGAGGGCATATTTAGGATTTGGCTTGGTATACCCATGCAACTAGGGGTTTTCATAGAGTGTGTAGGACAATTAAATGGTAAATAGGATTATGGTTGAGAAGGTTGTTATACATTAGAATCGACAATAATGAAATTTGGTATTGTTGGTGAAGTTAATGTGCACGTGGTTGATGGAAAAAGTATTTAATGGTATTTAAGTTCATGATTAAAGAGTCGGACATGATTTTTGTCAAGAGATGGTAAACGATGATTAGATGGTGTCGTTATTGCAGCAAGTAGAAGTGGTGATAGTCATTGGTTTAACTTGTATGAAGCATTTGGAACAGATGGTACAGGTGGATGAAGAGGAAAACTTTTTTCCCCAAGCATAACACGGTGCCAGATACATAAATTGTCTGCCTAAAAGTGAAGATGACGCAGCGCTCGCGTTAATCACTGTAGCCCAAGAAAACGCATAGAAATGATCTAGGTTCAAGTTTATACTCGGTGTAGGGACGAATATATGGGTAATATTAACGACCAAGAATACTTAGGTAATTGCATGTGGGTTATTTGTAATGGAAAAAATAATGAGAGGGTTTTCAAAGTTAATGAAGGTGCCAGTAAGCGTTTAATGAGATACGTAGAGGTAAGAAATGCTTCCACCCAAACTTTCTTAAGCATAAAAGCATGGAACATCATGGCTAACCCCAATTCAATCTCATGACGATACGCTCAGCAGAACTATTTTGTTTCGGTATGCCTAGACAAGATATCTTATGTATACTCTTTACTTAATTACTCTCCGCCATCATTTGACTAAAAAACTTATATGTCTCTTTGAAACTGTTTCTCAACCATGGCTTGAAGTGTGAGAAATGTCATCTACGAATCTGATTTCTGCTCAAAAGTATAAAACTATACTAAGCGAGAAACATAGTCAAAAAATATCATATAACAATAGAAACCTTGATTAGATAAAATAGAAGTTGTATCCCATCAATCACAATGAATCTTAGCCGAAAGCAAACATGATTTTTAATATGAGAAGGAGAAAATAAAAAATCAGAGTTTTTACTTAAAATATAATTTTTACGTAAATTTCGGTATTATTTACTATAGAAACCAATTTATTACATCAATTTTGGTTCAAAATGTAAAACATTCAAAAATATCAGTTTTATTTTGGATTAAATTAATTCCAACAACTAGAGGTGATAAATCGAATTAATTTAAACCAATAATTATCTATTTGAATTGATTTAATATGTTAGTTTGTATCTAAGTTCAAAATATAAATTCAGTAGATCAAATTTTATTTGTCTAAATTAAATTAAAAATAAAATAAAATTTATTGAAATTTTTATAAGTTTATAAATCTCGAAAAATAAAATTATTATTTAAAATTTTATATTAATTAGAGTTAAATAATTTATTATTTATGAATTAAAATGATAAATAAGAAATATAAAATTTTAAAATAATTGAATTAGATTAATTTGATGATCATTTTAGAGTAAGTCCAAATTGAAAATCAAACCAATACTCATTGATTTTATTTTCTTTTAATTGAAATAGAATCATTAATTTTTCTAATTAGTACACAACACCAGTTCATTAAATTTGTTTCGGTTCAAATGGGTTCTTTTTCTCTTTGTGGCTTTACAGTAGTAATAGGCCAATCCCATAAGTGGTATTGACTATTTTGTCCAACACCATTAGATTGCTTCGTAAGATTACCACAACCTTTCAACGGGGCAATTAATCCCAGCGGACCCAGCAATAATTGAATCCCAGTTCTTTGTTGTTGAGGACAAGCAAATAGTTTCTTTACAAATGAAAAGAAGAAAGCAGTCGAATTTTGGTTAGATTCAAACCAGCCGGGAAACTACAGACCAGCAATAAATAAGAGTAACATGGCAGCCATCAACACCATCAGAATCACTACAGATGAGTTCTTCAATCAAGAGTCATTTTTTAAACAAAATTATTGCTGCAAAGAAGGTTGGTTGAATAGTTTTGCCTACCATATCATAAACACGTCCTATCCTAGCTTTTTACTCAGATGCCATAAAAATATAGCTGCGAGGTTGGATTCAAATCATGGACAAGAAACCGTGTCGCATCACGGCATTTACTTGCCCAAAACAACTGGAAAGACAGCGTAGAGAAACCAACTCATTCAGGTTAGAGACTTTTCCAAGATGATACTAACCCAAATGAATTCAGAAATAAGCAATGCAGATGCAGATTTAAAGTGTTATTATTAGTATTTACATTTGAGGAAATGACGATAGCACACGGCTGGGGAGCTGAACAACGAAAAAGAAAATAACAGAAACAGATGTGTTTCTTTATTCACACAACAGGCACCCCAAAACAATCCATTGCTGAGGAATACACATTATTTTTTCACGCTCGTAAATCTAAGAAATAGCTACCAACACAGCTAAGTTTCAAAGCTGAGGTCTTAACAGAAGCACCAGCTTCCACACACCAGTGAGCAACAGAATTGGTAAAAGTCAGGATGAGAGAGAAAGAGAGGAAGGCAAGATACAATCTGCCACTGTTCTAAGTCGTATCGAAACCACCGCCATTCTTCTCGTTCAAGTCGTGGGCAAAACATTCAGGGCTCATAAATTCATCCTTTTCTAAGTGATTGCCCAAATTGCAGATCGAATTTTCCGTAAAAAAGACAGAAATACTGCAACCAACTCACATAAAACCTAAGCGGCAGCATCACATCCAGCTGAAACCAAAATAATATAACTTTCTTCTTTGGCAAAGAATGAGTAATAAGAGGAACTCTCAGTTACTCAACTTGATAAATTCTCCAAACGCAAACAACACTTACGAATAATTTGATTCAGAAAATTCCTTCAAATTTTTGGCCACATAATAGGGTAGCAGACCAGAAATGAGAAATCTCCCACTCCTCCTCCTCCCCTCCCCAAGCCTAAATAATTTGAACCCTAAAACCCTAATAAATCATCAAACAAAGCACTAAAACCCTAATTGAATTCATACTTAAAGATTGCCAAATTTCCTCAACCCCTAATCCCTACCTCTAAAATTCAACTTAAAAAAAAAAAAAAATCTCTCTTAAGATTTTATCCTACCAACCCTAGTTCCCATAACAATGAAATAAATTATAAATAATAATAATATATATATATTATTATATTTTATATAGATTCGACATCCATATGCATAATTCAGAATATCATTTCATTTAAAACCTGAAATATTCCAACGGGTTTATACTCTTCCTCTATTTGCGACCCGATGACTCCCGGTTTGTTTTTTTCCACCTCTGTACATATTTGGACGTCCAAAAAATTCTGTATTTTATGTCCCATAGCTGTAATTTGATAATTTTCCCAATCTCTCTTTTTGTGTCCGCCTTTCCGAATTTTACCGCCTCTTCTCATTTATCGCTTGTTTTCTTATGTTGGCTCATAAACCTTAGTCCTGAGGTTTCGTTTGGTTGACTGTGTTTTTTTTGCTGCTTTTTTGTTGCAACCGCACCTTTTTTTCTCTTTTTATCTTTTCTTTTCTAGCAACCATCAATCTATGATGTTGGTTTCGCCCTTGCCATGTCGTATATCTGCTTCCCAAAACTTGCCCAACAATTAATCACTGCCTGGTCCGGTTGTTATTTATTGTAATTGTTTTGTCTGTATTTATAGCCCAGATAGACCATCTCCATCAGCCGGTGTCGCTGGTCCCACTCACATATCGATTTCCACACTAGTATCTAGTGTGGTCGTTGCATACACTAGATGTAGAAATTCGCATTTCATCTCCTCCTTTGGGCTACCATTCGTCGTCTGGCTACTCACCTCGTTTTTTCCTTTTTTTTTTTTTTTTGTTTTTCCGAAGAGTTATGACTTAAGCAGCCACAACCTTTTGTCTACCCCATTTTCCCTTGGGCCCTACCACCAACCCCTTTCCCCCTATAAATCGTGACTGGCCTTTAGGATTCGCTCACTAGTAAGTTGTGGGTCAGCACCGATTGGCCTTCCCACATTGCCATGGTTCCCACGAATTTTCCCCTTTGAACCCCCGACCCCCTCCCCCGATTCCTTACTTTCATCTACTACCCCCGAGGATCTAAGGGCCATTCCACCAGGCTCTCTTGCTCCCGATTCTCCCGGACTCGCTCGCTTCCGTCGGTATGTTGAACACACCTGGTGCGCAAAGCCGAGACCACAGTATCCCTTGCTCGTACCCCTTTTTGAAGCACTTGAGTCCTCTGCCCCGTGCGATCATTTGCCTTTAATGTTTATTGTGCCACGGTCCTGCCTCTCCCTGCGCCAATCGCCCCGGTCGGACCGTCGTTTGGCCGCTTCCGCTTCCCATTGACCGGGATGGCTGCAGCTTGGGCCGGAAATTAACCCGTTAATGCCATAGCAATCATCGGCGTCATCGGGGCCAGCCTCCCTTCGGGGGTTCATCGTTTTCCGCACCTCTTCGTGCGGTCTACCCACCCCGGACCGGCTCCCATTCTCCGACCCCGGTGCAAACTGGATACAACACTTTCGACGTCCCCTGCTGCCCCATTTTTGTTCCATTACACATTGATAACGAGTGATCCCCCCTCTCCACAACGGCTGCGTAGACGCGGTTCACTCCGCGCACCTCGTTTCTTTTAACCTTGCTGTGGACGGTGCCGGTGTTGATCGGCTCCCCCGCCCGCTCCCCTTTTCCTTCTGCCGCTTCGTAGCGTGCGATCTCCATTTTTCTCTGAACGCCGTCCCCCCCCACCCCTCCTCCCAACTCTCGGACTTCGCACGGCCTCTTTACCCACCCGGCCCCCCCCTGCCGGCCCCCTGCTCCCCAGCCGTGGGCACCAAATGTAATCCCTTACGCTCGCGCCTTTCATTCCCCCCCACACCTCTTACTCCTCCCCTTTCCTGTGCTCTAGTCCTGCAACCCCCCCTTCTCCTCCCATCCAGCGATTCATTTCCCTCGGACCATTTCTACTCCCCGAACCCATCCACCTCTTCTTCCGCCCTCCTTTCGCGTCCTTATCACTTTAGTATTATCCCCATCCTGACCCCCCCTGGGAATTAGACCATATTTGCATTTAAAATTCTTACCCAACGCACGTCCCCCTCCCCCCTCTTCTCTTTCTTCACCCCCCAGCCATATGGTTTGTCTGCTTCTCGACTCTCCTGATGAGCATGTTTTATCGCTTTCCCCTTCACCCTCCATCTACAACCGCTCGCTTCTCACCCCGCTACGCGTAGACCCCCCCCCATCGTTCGATCGGTCTTCCCCCTTTTGGCATAAGGCCGCTCCCATCCAGACTAGCCCTGTTACTCCGTCATTTTTTCTCCGTTCTGTTGTTCCCCGTCTTTTCCCCCGAATCCTTTTTGTTGCACTCCGCCTTTTGCCCTCGTTTACAACAGCCTATTGATTCCTCCTCGATAGTAGACCCCCCTCCCGGTCCCGCAGATGTGGCTGTTCTGGCCCCCAGTGTCACATTTCTTCTGCCCTTTGTCGCTCGTCACCCCCGCAGCTTTTCCCTTCCCTTTCCCCCTTCCCTCTCCTCTCCCCCCCTTTTCCCGTGGATAATGTTACTTCACCCAGAGACCGCGTATGTTATCATTCGAGTGCCGAGGTATTCTCTTCCCCCCCCTACGGAACCCTGGTGCCCCGAGACAGTACTCCTTTCTCATGAATCCTTGGGTACCCTAGTTCTGCACCTTCCTTCCCTCTTGATGCGCGCTGGCTGCGGCCCCTAGCTCCAACTAGCTCACCTCTCTTCCACCACCGCCCCCCCCCCCCTTCCCCCCGTTATTTTGTTTTATGTCCCCCCGTTCATACTGCTTTATCTCCACCTACGCGCCTCCCCCCCTCCCTCCGCTTCCCTTCCTTCCCCCTCTTCACCCCGTGCCACCCCTTGACTTCGCACACTGCGACCTCCTATGCTTAATTTCTCCCTGTCCGATACCAGCTCGTCCCCTATTAGCATTATGCTCTATCTTCCCTACCACCTTACCCCCCTCTCTTAAACCCACTTCCAAAAACTCCCCCCTCCCTTTAAGTAGACGCCCAATAGCACCCTCATACCAAACTATACCCTTTTAACCCAACCGGTAAAACAATGGTCCTGCTCGTTTTCCTGAACCTTCGGTCCAGCCTTTATGGCCCATCCCCTCTTACGTGACCCTCCCCCCCTTGTATACACGTAACCACCTGGCTCACCTCCACCTCATCTACTCCACTCGTTTATTGTGACGTCACTTGTTACAACAATCGACACGCTCAAATCTCTGCTGATTTAATGTGCCGTTCTCCCGATGTCCCTTTCATTGGCTCTGTACGTTATCCCCACTCAGTGCCACGTGTTTTCTTTTGTCGGATCCTTCTCCCCCCCCCCCACTGCATCTCTCGAATAGG
>BNST01001045.1:0-24192 GCA_019650275.1 Xylocarpus granatum
GTGCGGGATGACTATGGTGAGCGACTGGAACATCTCTGTGGGCGTGGCAGCGGCGTCGGGCCCATTTGGCAGTGTGCGGGACAAACTTCTGGGATCGACCAGAACATCCCCATGGGCGTGGCAGCGGCGACGGATGCATTTGGCAGTGTGTGGGATGAACTTCTGGGAGTCACCGGAACATCCCCCGGGTGTGGCACCGGTGTTGGACACGTTGGCTGTGTGCAGGATGAACTTCTAGGAGCGACCAGAACATCCCTGCAGGTGCAGCAGCGTCATCGGGATGCACTTGGCAGTGCACAGGACATTCTTCCTGGAAAGACCGGAGCATCCCCGCAGGCATGTCAGAGGCTTTGGTCTCTTGGCCATGCACGGGATGAACTTCCGGAGCGACTAGTACATCCCTGCGGGCACAGCATAGGCTTCAGTCGTGTTTGGCAGTGCATGGGACAAACTTCTGGGAGCAACTGGAACATTCCCGTGGGCACGGCAGGTGTCGGGCGCATTTGGCAGTGCGTGGATGAATATCTGGGAGCGACTGGAACATCCCCGGGCACAGCATGCAGTGCAGTGGGACAAACTTCCGGGAGTGATCCAAACATCCCTGCAGGCGTGGCACCGGCATCAGGTGCACTTGGTAGTGCACAGGACATTCTTCCTGGAAAGACCGGAACATTCCTGCAGGTGCATCAGAGGCTTCTTTGCTTGGCCATGCTGGGATGAACTTTTGGGAGCACAGAAACATCTGTGTAGGCACATCTGAGGCTTCGGGTGCGTTGGGCTGTGCACAGGACGAACTTCCAGGAGCGACCTGAACATCCACGCAGGTGGGGCATAGGTGTCGGGCTTGTATGGAAGTGCACGGGACGAACTTCGGGGAGCAACCGGAAAATCCTCGTGGGCTCAGCAGAGGCATCGGACGAGTTCGGAAGTGCTCGGGACGAACTTCTGGGAGCGATCGGAATATTCCCTGGGCATAGCAGGGGCGTCGGGCGCATTCGGCAGGGTGCAGAACAAACTTCTGGGAGCGACCAGAACATCCCTGCAGGAACGGCATATGCTTCCTGTGCATTCGGCAGTGCACGGGACAAACTTCTGGGAGCAACTGGAACATCCCTGCAGGCACGGCAGCGGCTTTGGGCACGTTCGGTAGTGCACAGGATAAACTTCTGGGAGCGATCGTAAAATCCCTGCCGGCTCAGAAGAGGCGTCTGACACATTCAGCAGCACTCGGGACAAACTTCTGGGAACGACCGGAACATCCCCGTGGGCATGGCAAAGGCTTCGGGCACGTTGGACAGTGCACGGGATGAACTTCCGTGTGCAACCGAAACATCCCCGCGGGCACGGCAGAGGCTTCAGGAGCGTTCGGCAGTGCGCGGGACAAACTCCGGAGCAATCAGAACATCCCTGCAGGGAGCAGCAAGGGCTTCGGGCACGTTGGGCATTGCGCGGGATGAATTTCTGGGAGCGACCGAAACTTCCCCGTGGGCAAGGTACAGGCATCGGTTGCATTCAGCACCGCATGGGCAAACTTCCGGGAGAATTCGGAACATCCTCACTGCGCTGCAGAGTCGCCGGGCACGTTCGGCAGTGCCGGGATGAACGTGTGGGTGTGACCGGAACATCCCCATGGGTGCGGCAGAGGCATCAGACGCGTTCGGCAGTGCTTGGGATGAACTTCCAGGAGCAACTGGAATATACCCGTGGGCATGGCAAAGGTGCAGGTTGCGTTCGGCAGCGCGTGCGACGAACTTCCGGGAGCAATCAGAACATCTCCGCGGGCGAGGCAGAGTCATCTGGCATGTTCGGCAGTGCGTGTGACGAAACTTCTGGGAGCAGCCAGAACATCCCAGCCGGTGCGCTGCAGAGGCTTCGGGCGTGTTGGGCAGTTCACCGGACGAACTTCCGGAGGCACCAGAACATCCCGGCAGGCGCAGAAGAGGCACTTGGCACATTTGGCAGTGTGCAGGATGAACTTCCAGGAGCACCAGAACATCCCGGCGGGTGCAGAAGAGGCACTTGGCGCATTTGGCAGTGTGCAGGATGAACTTCCTGGAGCGACTGGAGCATCCCTGCGGGTGCGGCAGAGGTGTCTGATGCATTCAGCAGTGCTCAGGACAAACTTCTTGGAGCGACCGGAACATCACCACAGGCATGGCAGATGCTTTGAGCACATTTGGAAGAGCGCGGGACTAACTTCCAGGAGTTAACAGAACATCCCTGCAGGCACAGCAGATGCTTTGGGCGCATTTTGCAGTGTGCAGGACGAACTTCCGGGAGCGGCCGGAACATCCCCGTGAGTGCGGCAGCGGCATTGGACACGTTCAGCAGTGCACAGGGCAAACTTCTGGGAGCAGCCGGAACATCCCGGTGGGTGCAGCAGAGACGTCGGGCGTGTTTGACAGTGCACGGTACGAACTTTCAGGAGCGACCGTAACATCCCTGTGGGCACAGCAGCGGCATCGGACACTGCAGCACTGTGCAGCAAGAACTTCAGGGAGTGACTAGAACATCCCCACGGGCATAACAGAGGCATCGGGCATATTTTGCAGTGCGCGGGATGAACTTCCAGGAGCGACTTGAACATCCCCGTGGGCATGGCTGCGGTGTCCGACATGTTTGGCAGTGCACGGGACAAGCTTCCAGGACTGACCAGAACATCCCCATGGGCGTGGCAGAGGCTTTGGGTGCATTGGGCAGTGCACGGTACAAACTTCCGGGAGCGACCGGAACATCCCTGCAGGAGCGGCAGAAGTGTCAGGCATGTTCTGCAGTGCACGGGACAAACTTTTGGGGAACGACTAAAACATCCCCGCGGGCGCGGTAGAGGTGTCGGTCGCATTTTGCAGTGCATGGGACAAACTTCAGGGAGCGACCGAACATCCCCACTGGCGCAGCAGAAGCATCGGCGCATTCAGCAGTGCACAGGATGAACTTCAGGGAGTGACCAGAACATCCCCGCGGGTGCAGCAACGTCGTGAGGTGTGTTGGCAGTGTGGGACGAACTTCCGAGAGCGACCGGAAAATCCCCGCCGGTGCAGTATCAGCGTCGGGCACGTTCAGCTTGCAAGGGATGAACTTCTGGGAGCGACCGGAACATCCCCACGGGCGCAACATCGGTGTGGTGTGCATTCGGCAGTGTGTGGGACGAACTTCCGGAAGCAACTGGAACATCCCCACCGGCACAGCAGAGGCTTCGGGTGCATTTGGCAGTATGTGGGACGAACTTCTGGGACCAACCGGAACATCCCCTGCGGTGCAGCAGTGTCGTTCAGTGCAATCGTGTTGGGGTCCCGATTTTTTCCCCAACTTTTCTACACCTTAGGGGTCAGCACGCCTACTGGAATCCTTCCTAACTTGCTGTCCCGTTTGATTCTTGAGTTCTTTTCTTATATTTACATCCCCTAAGTTGTCCTTCGGGTTAACTAATATATATATAAGGATATGTTGGATAGGCAAGACAACTCTTAAACCTATCACAACTTGCCTTGGTTGAAGAAGACAACTCTTAACTTCAACCTTAGCTCTTAAGCAAGGAAGACAACTCTTAACCTTGTCTTAAGCCCAAGTTATCTCAAGACAACTCTTAAAAGATAACCAAAAACATAAACAAGAATGTAAGCAAGAATGCTAACCTTTGATTCTTGATTAATGAATGAGAAATAACAAAATTCGGAGCATATATCCTCCTCACAAATAATGGGGCTGTATTTATAGTCCTAAGACAGCCTTATCCTAATTCAACTAGTACTTAGGTTCCTTATCCACTTAGGATATGTTTTCCTAAGTCAACAAGCTTTTCTAAGTCATCTAAAACATTATCAAGATAGACCTTATCCCACTGTTTCCTAATCCTACTAGGATTCTTGGTCTTTCTTGAATTCCTACTAAGACTAGAATTCCTATTTTAACTAAGTCTTTCTTTCCTTATCTTATCTTCTCTCCTACAGCTGCTGAACTTCTTCTTGCCATTTCCTTATTGGATTAGAACTTCTGCTGTGGCGTGTCCTTTCTCTCCAAGACTTCTCTTTGGCGTGGTCCTCTTGCTGAAGTAAACCTGCCAAGACGTCCTGCTGCTGCTGGAGTTCTTCACGCCGTCACTCTCCCTTCTCCTGCTCGGATTGCTTCATGCATGTCCTGCCAATGCTGGTCTTCTTCTTGGCTTGGATTTCCACAATTGATTAGGACTGAGTCAGAACCTGGCCGTGCTTCACTGCTTGCGGAGTGCAGGCTTGTTGCGCGCACATTCTGGCCTGTTTCTGCCTCTCTTGCTGCCTGGCGCCTTGCGCGCATTCGCTCACGCTCCCTTTGCCTCCTAAGGTCCTCAACACGAATGCATCCGATGCCGCTGCCGTGCCTGCAGTGATGTTCCGCTTGCTCCCGGAAATTTGTGCCATGCACTGTAGAATGCCTCTGATGCCGCTGCCATGTCCGCAGGGATGTTCCGGTTGCTCCTGAAAGTTCGTCACAAGCACTGCCATGCCTGCAGGAATATTCCGGTTGCTCCCAAAAGTTCATCACGAGCACTGCCCAATGCATCCGACATCTCAGCCAAGCCCTCTAGGATTTTTCGGTCGCTCCTGGAAGTTCGTCCCATGCACTGCCCAACGCACATGAAGCCTCTGCCATGCCCAGCATGGAAGTTCTGGTTGCTTCCAGAACTTCATCCTGGGCACTGCCGAACATGCCCGATGCTTTACCGTGCCCCGGGGATGTTCTGTCACTCCTGAAGTTTCGTGCCGCACTGTCCAACTGCCCGAAGCCTCTGCTGCACCCGTGGGGATGTCCCGGTCGCTCCTAGAAGTTTGTTTTGCGCACTACTGAACGCATCCGAAGCCGCTGTCGCTTCCGCGGCAATGTTCTAGTTGCTTCCGCAAGTTTATCCCACGCACTACCGAACGTGCCCTACGCCTCTACTGCACCGCGGGGATTTTTTCGGTCACTCCCGGAAGTTCGTCACGCACACTGCCCAATGCACCAGAAGCCTCTACCATGCCCATGGGGATTTTCCGGTCGCTCCCGGAAGTTCATCCCGCGCACTGCCGAACTTGTCCGATGCCACTGCTGAACTTGTCCAACGCCACTGCCGCACCCACGGGGATGTTTCGGGTCGCTCCCGAAAGTTCGTCCTGTGCACTGCCAAACTGTTGGGGTCTCGATTTCTTGTCCCAACTTTTCTACATCTTAGGGGTTAGCAAGACTTCTAAAACCTCCCCTAACTTGCTGTCCCATTTAATCCTTGAGTTCTTTTCTTTGATTCTCGTCCCTTAAGCTGTCCTTCGGGATTAATTAATGATAAAGGATATGTTGGATAGGCAAGACAACTCTTAAACCTATCACAACTTGCCTTTGGTTGAAGAAGACAACTCTTGACTTGAACCTCAGCTCTTAAGCAAGGAAGACAACTCTTCACCTTGCCTTAAGGCCGAGTTATCTCAAGACAACTTTTCAAAGATAACCAAAATATAAACAAGAATACAAACAAGAATGTCGAAGCTTGATTCTTGATTAATGAATAAAAACTTACAAATTCGGAGCATATGCTCGTGCTAACAAATAATGGGCTGTATTTATAGTATTGGCCAGCCTTTTCCTAATTTAACTAGCACTTGAGTTCCTTATCTACTTAGGACAAGTTTTCCTAAGTCAATAGTGTTTCCTAAGACAACTAGAACCTTATCAAGATTGACCTTATCCAAAGGTATCCTAATCCTACTAGGATTCTTAACTTTCTTGATTGTAAAACTCTACCTAGACTAGAAGTCCTATCCTATCTTGTTTCCAACAGCTGCTGGACTTTCTCTTTGTGTATCCTTCTAGGACTAGGACTCTCAATGCGTATCCGTCTGCCCATAGAATTCTCCTTGGCCGTGAGTATCCCATTGCTACTGGAACTCATCATGCGCGTCCTGCTGCTGCTAGAATTCTTCTTGCCTTAGACGTCCTTCTTTAGCTAGAACTTCTCCATGCGTGTCCAACTGTGGCTGGAGTCCTTCTCAGCTTAGATGTCCTTGTTCAATTTGAACAAGGTCAGATTCTGGCCGGGCTTCACTGCTGGGCTAGATGCATGCCGTGTCCAAGCTTGTTGTGCACATGTTCTGGCCCGTAGCTGCCTCTCTTGCTGCTTGTGCCTCTCTTGCATCCTCCTATGCTGCTCACACTCCCTTTGCCTCCTAAGTTCCTCAACATGAACGTGCCTGATGCCTCTGCTGCACCTGCAGGGATGTTCCGGTCACTCCAGGATGTTCGTCTCAAGCACTGCCGAATGTGGTCGATGCCTCTTCCAAGCCTGCAGGGATATTCCGATCGCTCCTGGAAGTTCATCCCATGCACTTCCCAATGCACCCGAAGCCTCTGCCGCACCAGCGTGGATGTTCCAGTCGCTCCCTGAAAGTTTGTCCCGTGCATTGCTAAACGCGCCCGATGCTGCTGTCGCTCCCGAATTTTGTCCCACGCACTGCCAAATGTGCCTGACGGCTCTGCCACGCCCGCGGGGATCTTTTGGTCACTCCCAGAAGTTCATCCCGTGCATGGCTCAATGTGTCTGATGCCGTTGCCATGCCCGCGGCGATGTGCCGGTTGCTCCTGGCAGTTTGTACCGCGCACTGCCGAACGTGCCTGATGCCTCTTTTGCTCCCACAGGGATGTTCCGGTCGCTCCCGGATGCTCATCCCTAGCACTATCGAATGCGGCCAACACCTCTGCCGTGCCTGCAGGGATATTCCGGTTCATCCGGAAGTTCGTACCGCACACTACCTAATGCGCCGGAAGCCTCGGCCGCGCCAGGGGGGATGTTCCAATACCTCCCGGAAGTTCTCCCATGCACTGCAGATCGTGCTCGAGGGCTTCTGCCGCACGTACGGGGATGTTCCAATCGCTCCCAGAAGTTCGTTCCGCGCTCCACCCAACGCGCCGGAAGCGCCTGCCATGCCCGGGGGGATATTCCGGTAGCTCCCGAAAGTTCATCCCGCACGCTGCTGAATGCGCCTGACATCTCTGCCATGCCCATAGGGATGTTCAGGTCACTCCCAGAAGTACGTCCCGTGCACAGCCAAATGCGCCTGGCATAGATGCCGTGCCCGCGGGGTTGTTCCTGTCGCTCTCCGAAGTTCGTCCCGCACACTGCCTAACGCGCTCGATGCCTCTGCTGCACCCGTGGTGATGTTCCGGTCACTCCCAGAAGTTTCGTCCCATGCACTGCCCAATGCGCCTGACGCCACTGCCACGCCGGCCAGGTTGTTCCGGTTGCTCCAGAAGTTCATCCCGTGCACTGCAAAATAGCCCGATGCCGCCGCCGTGCCTGCGGCGACATTCCGGTTGCTCGTGGCAGTTTCTCCCATGCACAGCCCAATGCGTCTGAAGACTCTGCCGTGCCTGCAGGGATGTTCCGGTGGCTCAAGGAAGTTCTTCCCATGCACTGGCCAATGTGTCCGACGTGACTGCCATGCCCGCGGGATGTTCCAGTCGCTCCCGGATGCTCGTCCAAGGCACTACCGAACGTATGCAATGCCGGTGCTGTGCCCGTAGGAAGGTTTCGATCACTCCAGGATATTCGTCTTGTGCACTTCCCAATGCGCCCAAAGCATCTGCCGTGCCTGCGTGGATGTTCCAGTCGATCCTAGAAGTTTGTCCCGCACACTGACGAAACGTGCCCGACCCCGCTGCAGTGCTTGTGGGAATGTTCTGGTCGCTCCCAGAAGTTTGTACTGTGGACTGCCTAACGCATCTGATGCCTCTGCCACGCCTGCGGGGATGTTCCGGTCGCTCACAGAAGTTTGTTCCATGCACTGCCGAATGCGCCCGACGCCTCTGCTGCACCCGCGGGTTTGTTCCGGTCGCTCCCGGCAGTTCATCCCACACACTGCCAAACGTGCCTCAACGCCTCTGCCGTGCCTGCAGGGATATTTTGGTTGATCCCGGAAGTTCGTACCACGCACTACCTAACTGCCGGAAGCCTCTGCCATGCCAGGGGGGATGTTCCAATACCTCTCAGAAGTTCATCCCACACACTGCAGATCGTGCCCGAGGCCTCTGCTGCACGTGCGGGGAAGTTCCAATTGCTCCCAGAAGTTCGTCCCATGCTCCGTCGAACGTGCCGGAAGCGTCTTCCACGCCCGGGGGGGTGTTCCCGTAGCTCCTGAAAGTTCATCCTGCATGCTGCCGAACGCACCAACGTCTCTGCCATGCCCATAGGGATGTTCATGTCACTCCCAGAAGTACGTCCCGTGCAAAGCCGAATGCACCCGACGTAGCTGCCGTGCCTGTGGGGTTGTTCCTGTCGGTCTCCGAAGTTTGTCCCGCACACTGCATAACGTGCTCGATGCCTCTGCCGCACCCGTGGTGATGTTCTGGTCACTCCCAGAAGTTCCTCCCGTGCACTGCCCAACGCACCTGTAGCATTGTTCTGGTCACTCCCGGATGTTCATTCTGAGCAGCGCTGAACACGTCTGATGCCTCTGCCACACCAGCAACGATGTTCCGGTCATTCTCGGAGTTCATCCTGTGCACTGCCGAATGTGCCTGAAGATGCTACCGTGCCCGCTGTGATGTACTGGTTGCTCCCAGAAGTTCATCCTGCACACTGCCGAATGCGCCCAACGCTGCTGCTGTGCCGTGAGGATGTTCTGGTTGCTCCCAGAAGTTTGTCCCATGCACTGCCGAGATGTTGGGGTCCCAATTTTTTTCCCCAACTTTTGTACACCTTAAGGGTCAGCACGCCTACTAAAAACCTTCCTAACTTGCTGTCCTGTTTGATTCTTGAGTTATTCTATTAGATTTATGTCCCCTAAGCTGTCCTTCATGATTAACTAATATATAAAGGATATGTTGGATAGGCAAGACAACTCTTAAACCTATCACAACTTGCCTTGGTTGAAGAAGACAACTCTTAACTTCAACCTAAGCTCTTAAGCAAGGAAGACAACTCTATTTCTATAACCAACATATTCCTAAATGCTGCTATATTTATCATTCCCACTTCTTCCAAACTAACATCTTTCCGCCCAAGTTATCAAAAGGCAACTCTTAAAAGATAACCGAAATATAAACAAGAATGGAAGCAAGAATGATAACCTTGATTCTTGATTAATGAATGAGAAATATACAAAATTCGGAGCATATCTCCTTCTCACAAATAATGGGCTGTATTTATAGTACTGGACAGCTTTATCCTAATTCAACTAGTACTTAGGTTCCTTATCCACTTAGGATATGTTTTCCTATGTCAACAAGGTATTCTAAGTCAAACTAAAACATTTTCAAGATAGCCCTTATCCCACTGTTTCCTAATCCTATTTAGACTAGAGTTCCTACTTTGACTAGGGTAAGCAGAGGCATTGGACACATTTGGCAGTGCTCGGGATGAACTTCCGCGAGTGACCGGAACATCCCAACTGGCACGGCAGTGGAGTCGGGCACATTCGGCAGTGCACGAGATGAAGTTCTGGGAGCGATCAAAACATCCCTTCGGGCACGGGAGAGGCTTCGGGCATTTGGGCAGTGCATGGGACGAGCTTCCAGGAGTGACCGAAACATTCCCGCGGTTACAGCAGATGCATCAGGCGCGCTCGTGTTGAGAACCTAAGTATGCAGGAAATGCAATGGGCAAAAAATGAGGCAGCAAAGGAGAGCATGGGCCAGAAAATGTGCACAACAAGCATGGCAACAGCAAGTATGCAGCCCAGCAGTGAAGCCCGACCAGTATTTGACTTAATCCTAATCAATGAAGGACATTCATGCCAACAGCAGTTCCAGCAGAAGAAGGATAATCCCATCAAGAAGAACTCCTGCAGCAGTAGGAGGACATCTATGCCAAGAAGAGTTCCAGCAGCAGCAGGACATCTATGCCAAGAAGAGTTCTATCAGCAGAAGGACACGCCATAATGGAAGTTCTAATCCAAGAAGGAAACGGCAAGAAGAATGTCAGCAGCTGTAGGAGAGGAGATAAGATGAGGACAGAAAGACTTGGTCAAAGTAGGAATTCTAGTCTAAGTAGGAATTCAAGAAAGACCAAGAATCCTAGTAGGATTAGGAAACAGTGGGATAAGGTCTATCTTGATAATGTTTTAGTTGACTTAGAAAACTTTGTTGACTTAGGAAAACATATCCTAAGTGGATAAGGAACCTAAGTACTAGTTGAATTAGGATAAGGCTGTCTTAGGACTATAAATACAGCCCATTATTTGTGAGGAGGAGATATGCTCCGAATTTTGTATATTTCTCATTCATTAATCAAGAATCAAGGTTAGCATTCTTGCTTCCATTCTTGTTTATATTTCGGTTATCTTTTAAGAGTTGTCTTGAGATAACTTGGGCTTAAGACAAGGTTAAGAGTTGTCTTCCTTGCTTAAGAGCTTAGGTTGAAGTCAAGAGTTGTCTTCTTCAACTTAAGAGTTGTCTTGCCTATGCAACATATCTTATATATACATTAGTTAATCCTGAAAAATAGCTTAGGGGATGAAAATCCAAGAAAAGAACTCAAGAATCAAACAGGACAGCAAGTTAGGAGAGGTTTTAGTAGGCGTGCTGACCCCTAAGGTGTAGAAAAGTTGGGGAAAAAAATCGGGATCCCAATAAATTGGTGCTCTCGTTGAGAGGTCAGCACAATCACCATCCAGTTGAGAAGTAGCATGATCACCAACATATTGGTGTTCTCATTGGGAGATCAGCACGTTCAACATCAAATTGAAGAGGCAGCACATCACCATGTCATTCAGGCAGCATTCACCCTCACCACAATAGCGAACTAACAAGGACTTTGGAAGAATCTTAGCCTTGGAGAGGGAACAATGCACCATACATGACCAGGTAGGTGATATCAAACACCAACTATCATCTATGATTCATTCTCTTGAAAAATTAAAGAGAGACACACCCCAAGTGGTTGGAAAACAAGTCCAAACCGAGCAGGCCAGGAACAGCAACCTGCCACAAACGTCTAGGAGGCGTCAATCAGAAATCATGTGGCACCAAGTGCATGAGGACGAATCTGACCATGAGCACTTCCCTCTCAAGAAAGGGGGAGAGTGCACATGAGTCGAGGGAGCAGAAGGGAGGTGTCACCGAATTTACACCAGCCGCACGACCCCTATGATGAATGCAGCGACGATGAGGTCTTGGATCGAAGGCCAGCAGTATGGCAGCCAAGGAGAATGCAGTGTCATCATGAGGCAGAACATTGGCGGACAAATAGGAGAGAGGAATGGCAGCACTACGACAGCCCAAGCCACTACACCCAACCAAAGGTAAAAATTGAATTCCCTACCTTTGAGAAAGGAGATCCAACCGAATGGATCTCCAAAGCTGAATTCTACTTTGAAAAACAAGGTGTAGAAGGGGTGAAAGGGTTGATTTTACATCCTATCACCTATGTGGGAGGGCCCATCAATGGTGGTGTTGGCTTAAGGCCACCTATGGCAGAGAAGGTAGAAGGATTGGCTGGACAAGGTTCACACAAGAATTGATGGACAGATTCGACCCATCCAGCATCACAAATATTTGCTCCGAGTTTGATGGGAACCAAGTCTTTCCTTCATCAAATCCGGAGAGTGCTGCACCAGTTCAGAACTTGGAATACTCATCTCTGCCTCCTGAGATGCCAATCTGGAGAACAAGCGAAGACGTTTCATCACCAACAATTCCAGCTGATGACAGTAGAGGAAAAGAATTGTGCACAGAAGATGCGTATGCACGTCAAGTGAAGGCCACACTAAGGACACAAGTGCTCCAGGACAGGACTTGGTGTGTCCGAATGCCAAGATAAAGATGCAGATGTCTTGTGATGAGTTGAACAATGCATCTGCCAAACGTCCTGATTCATCTATTCAGGTTTATGCTACTACTTCTACATCTTCTTTAACACTACCAAGAGTGGAAGAACAGCAAATTAAAGTGGATGCAGAATCATATGGATTACAAGTGCATGCTTCTACAAATTATCCACCAGAAAATACTCCAACAAGGACTATGCAGGACCAATCTGCCTTGTTGGCTAAACCTGGATCAGAAGACAAAGTTTCTAATCATAATTCTGTCCAGATTGAAGGACTAGCTGATCTTTCACAGACAGCTTCACAAGCTGCAAGAGATCAGACCTTTAGACCATTCATTGTTCAAACTGCAGCGAAAAATATGCATAGCATGCAGCATGTTTCGCAAGGCACAAATATTGATCAAACGCCATCATCTGCATCTGTTTTAGATTTTCAATTCTCTGGACAGAATGATGATTATCCGTGTTACAGCTTGAACACTGAAGATCTAGACATTCCCTGCAACGTTAAGGATTTCTCTAGAACTCAAAAAATTAGCAAAGGGGATCCATAGTGATGCAGGAAGAACAAGAAAGCCGCATGGTCAGCAAGGAGGAAGTAGAGGCAGTACACTCCCCGGATCATGCGGAAGAAGGCGAAATCAACTTGCATGCAGTAGGGGCAACCACCAAGCCTACTGCAATGAGGCTGCTCGCAACCATAAACGACAAAAATATTTTGGTGTTGATTGATAGTGGAGCCACCCATAACTTCATCAACACAAAACAGGTCAAAACACTCCAGCTATGTCCAAAAAGGATTGCACCCTTTGAGGTAAGAGTGGCAAGCGGACAGAAGCTCAAGTGCATGCAAGTTATCAAGGCAGCAGCAATGCAGATTCAAGGAGTCAAAATAGAAGCAGAACTGCATGTGTTAGCCTTGGCAGGCCTTGATGTGGTTTTAGGCAATGCTTGACCTAAAACCATAGGCAAGATAATGTTCGACTATGAATCCATGGCCATGCACTTCCAATGGAAGGGAAAGGACTGCACGTGGAAGGCATCCACCACCAATGCAGCGCATCATTGTAAGGTAAGTACCCTTGAGCGACTATACAAAAAAAGGGCACAATATTTTGCGGTTCTCTTGGCCACAAAGGAGGAAAACACAGCCGAGCATCATACACATGAAGACATACCATCGGCAGTAAGGAACCTACAGGAGCAGTTCGGAGATGTCTTACGAGAGCCACAAGGACTACCACCCTCAAGACATTATGACCATGCCATCCCATTAATCGACGAAACCAAGGCGATTAATGTAGCACCTTACCAGTATGCACACTTCCAAAAACGAGATCGAAAGACAAGTGAAAGAGATGCTACAGCAAGGTATTATCCAACCTAGCACTTCCCTTTTTCCTTCCCCCGTTCTACTTGTTAGAAAGAAAGACAGAACTTGGAGGTTTTGCACCGATTACTGGGCACTCAACCAAGCGACTGTCAAGGATCATTTTCTGATCCCAACAATTGATGATATGCTGGATGAGTTACATGGAGCAAAGTTGTTTACCAAGCTGGATCTCAAGGCTGGATATCATCTAATATGCATGAAAGAAGAGGACGTGCAGAAGACAGCATTTTGGACTCATAGTGGACACTACGAGTACCTAGTCATGCCCTTCGGACTATGCAATGCACCCTCCACCTTTCAAGCAACCAGAACATGCTCGTGGGCACGGTACTAGCGTCAGACACGTTCGGCAGTGCTCGGGATGAACTTCCGAGAGAAACTGGAACATTACCATGGGCGTGGTACAGGCATTGGGTGCATTTGGCTTTGGCATGGGATGAACTTTTGGGAGTGACTGGAACATCCCCGCAGGCGCAGCAGTGGCATCGGACATGTTCGGCAGTGCGCGGGATGATTTTCCGGGAGTGACCGGTACATCCCCATGGGCGGCAGAGGCATCAGCTGCGTTCGGCAGTGCCTGGGATGAACTTCTAGGAGCAACCGGAACATCCCCATGGACGTGGCAGAGGCATCGGGTGCACTCAGAAGTGCTCGAGATGAACTTTTGAGAGCGATCAGAACATCCCTGTGGGTGCGGCGGCGGTGTTGGATGCATTTGGCCTCCTGCAGGATAAACTTTCAGGAGCGACCAGATCATCCCCACGGGTGCGGCAGTGGCATCGGACACGTTGGCGGTGTGCAGGACAAACTTCTGGGGAGTGACCAGAACGTCCCCTCAGGTGCAGCATAAGCTTCCGGTGCATTAGGCAGTGTGCGGGATGAACATCTGGGAGCAACCGGAATATCCTTGCAGGCATGGCACCGACATTGCACGCATTCGGCAGTGCACGGGATGAACTTCTGGGATCGACCGAAAAATCCCCACAAGCTCGGCAAAGGTGTCAGACGCACTCGGCAGTGCTTGGGATGAACTTCCAGGAGTGACCGGAACATTCCCGCAGGGCACAGCAGAGGCTTCGGGCACGCTCGGCAGTGCTCGGGGCAAACTTGTGGGAGCGAGTGGAAAATCCCCAATGGTGCGGCATAGGTGTCGGGCAGGTTTGGCAGTGTGCAGGACGAACTTCCGGGAGAAACCGATACATTCCTGTGGCTGCAGTAGAGGCTTCGGTCACATTCGGCAGTGCAGAGACGAACTTCAGGGTGCGACCGGAACATCCCCGCAGGTGCAGCACCACCATCGGTCGCTTTCGGCAGTGCACGGGATGAACTTCCGGGAGCGACCAGAATAAACCCGTGGGCATGGTAGTGGCGTCGGACATGTTCAGTAGTGTGCAGGATGGACTACAACAAGCCATCACTGCAGGCGCAGCAAAGGGTCCAGGTACGGCAGAGGCTTCGGGCACGATGGGAGTGCCCGACATGAACTTCCAGGAGCAACCGAAACATCCCTGTGGGCGTGGTAGAGGTTTACTTCAGCAAGATGTTCACGTCAAGGAGGAGTCTTGGAATGGAAGGACACGCCATAAGGGAAGTTCTAATCCTAGAAGGAAATGGCAAGAAAGTTCAGCAGCTGCAGGAGAGGAGATAAGATAAGGACAAAAAGACTTAGTCAAAGTAGGAATTCTAGTCTTAGTAGGAGGTCAAGAAAGACCAAGAATCCTAGTAGGATTAGGAAACAATGGGATAAGGTCTATCTTGATAATGTTTTAGTTGACTTAGAAAAGCTTGTTGACTTAGGAAAATATATCCTAAGTGGATAAGGAACCTAAGTACTAGTTGAATTAGGATAAGGCTGTCTTAGGACTATAAATACAGCCCATTATTTGTCAGGAGGGGATATGCTCCGAATTTTATATATTTCTCATCCATTAATCAAGAATCAAGGTTAGCATTCTTGCTTCCATTCTTGTTTATATTTCGGTTATCTTTTAAGAGTTGTCTTGAGATAACTTGGGCTTAAGACAAGGTTAAGAGTTGTCTTCCTTGCTTAAGAGCTTAGGTTGAAGTCAAGAGTTGTCTTCTTCAACCAAGGCAAGTTGTGATAGGTTTAAGAGTTGTCTTGCCTATCCAACATATCCTTTTATATATTAGTTAACCCGAAGGATAGCTTAGGGGATGTAAATATAAGAAAAGAACTCAAGAATCAAATGGGACAGCAAGTTAGGAAGGTCTTTAGTAGGCGTGCTGACCTTAAGGTGTAGAAAAGTTGGGGAAAAAAATCGGGACCCCAACAATTCGGTAGTGTGCGGGACAAACTTCCAGGAGCGACCAAAACATCCCCGTGCAGGACACGTTTGGCAATGCGCGGGACAACTTCTAGGAGTGACCAGAACATCCCGGCGGGTGCGGCTGAGGTTGCTGGCACGTTGGGCAGTGCATGGGACAAACTTTCGGGAGTGACCGGAACATCCCTGCGGGTGCGGCAGAGGCATCGGGTGTGTTCGGCAGTGCACAGGATGAACTTCCGGAGTGACCAGCACATCCCTGCAGGCACAGCAGTGGCATAGGGCGAGTTTGACAGTGCTTGGGATGAACTTCCAGGAGTGACCATAAAATCCCCACGGGCTGGGCAGGGGTGTCGGACGCGTTCGGCAGTGCTCGGGATGAACTTCTGGGGGCGATCAGAACATCCCTGTGGGTGCCACAGAGGAGTTGGGTGCATTCGGCAGTGTGTGGGATGAACTTCCGGCAGCGAGTTGAAAAACCCCGCGGGCTCGGTAGAGGCATCGGACGCATTCAGCAGTGCTTGGCACAAACTTCCGGGAGCAACGGAACATCCCCGCGGGTGCGGCAGAGGCATCGGGTTTATTCTGCAGTGCGTGAGATGAACTTCTGGGAGAGACTGCAAAATCCCTGCCGGCTTTGCAGAGGTGTCAGACGAGTTCGGTAGTTCTCGGCTTGAACTTCGGGGAGTGTCCGGAACATCCCCACAGGCTCAGCAGCAGGGGTCGGGCCCATTCGGTACTGCAAGGAACGAACTTCCGGGAGCGACCAGAACATCCTCGGGGGCGAGACAGCGGTATCGGGCGCGTTCAGCAGTGCATGGGACGAACTTCCAAGAGCGACCGGAACATCACCACGGTCAGAGGCAGAGTAGTCAGGCGCATTTTCCAGTGCTTGGGACGAACTTCTGGGAACGACCTGAACATCCCTGCAGACGTGGCAGCGGCATCAGGCACATTTGTCAGTGCATGGGATGTACATCTGGGAGCGACTGGAAAATCCCTACTGGCTTGGCAAAGGCGTCGGATGCGTTCGGCAATGCTTGTGATGATCTTCCAGGAGTGACTGGAACATCCCCGCAGGTGGGGTAGAGGCATCAGGTGAATACAGTACTCCACGGGACGATCTTCCAGGGAGTCACCCGAACATCCCTGCAGGTGCGGCAGCGGAGGCTTCGGGCGCATTGAACAGTGCATGGGACAAACTTCCGGGAAAGACCGGAACATCCCCGTAGAGCCGGCATAGACTCTGTACGGGTAGGGCAGTGTGCAGGACAAACTTCCAGGAGCGACTGGAACATCCCCATTGGCGCGGCATAGACTCTGGATGGGTAGGGCAGTGCGCAGGATGAACTTCCGGGAGCTACCAGAACATCCACACGAGTACCGCAGGGGTGTCGGGCACATTCGGCAGTGTGCGGGATGAACTTCCTGGAGCGACCGGAAAATCCGCACGGGCATGTCGGAGGCTTCGGGTGCATTGGGCTGTGTGTGGGGCAAAACTTTCGGGAGTGACTGGAACATCCATGCAGGCATGGCAGAGGTGTCGGCCACGTTCGGCAGTGTATGGGACTAACTACGGGGAGTGACCAGAGCATCCCCGTGGGCGCGGCAGTGGCTTCAGGTGCATTCGGCAGTGCACAGTATGAACTTCCAGGAGTGAACGGAACATCCCCGTGGGCGCGGCAGAGGTGTGGCGCACATTCGGCAGCGCATGGGATGAACTTCTGGGAGCGACCGGAACATCCGCGCAGGCGCATATGAGGCTTCAGGTGCATTGGGTCGTGCAAAGGATGAACTTCCGGGAGCGACCTGAACATCCACGCGTGTGCGGCAGAGGCATCGGGCGCATATGAAAGTGCATGGGATGAACTTCAGGGAGCAACCAAAAAATCCTCGCAGGCTTGGCAGAGGAGTTGGACAAGTTCAGAAGTACTCAGGGATGAACTTCTGGGAGTGACCGGAAACATCCCCTGTGGGCACGTGGGAGGCTTTGGGCACATTGGTCAGTGTGTGGATGAACTTACGGGAGCAACTGGAACATCCCTGTAGGCACAGAAGAGGAGTAGGGTGCGTTTGGCAGTGCACGAGATGAATTTTGGGGAGCAATGGTAACATCCTCGTGGGTGTGGCACCGGCGTCGGGCGCATTTGGCAGTGCGTGGGATGAACTTCTGGGAGCTTCCAGAACATCCCCGTGGGCACGTGGGAGGCTTCGGGCATGTTGGGCAGTGTGTGGGACAAACTTACGGAGCGACTGGAACATCCCCGCGGGTGCAGAAGAGGAGTAGGGGCATTCGGCAGTGCACGAGACAAACTTCGGGGAGTGACAGTAACATCCCCGCGGATGCAGCAGCGGCATCGGGCACATTCAGCAGTGCGCGGGATGAACTTTCGGTAGCGACTGGAACATCCCTGCAGGCGCGGCACAGGCATTGGATGCGTTCGGCAGTGCGTGGGACAAACTTCTGGGATCGACCGGAACATCCCCGTAGTCGCTGCACAGGCATCAGGTGCATTGGGCAGTGTGCGGGACGAACTTGTGGGTGTTACTGGAACATCCCCACAGGAGGTGGCAGAGACATCAGGCGCATTTGGCAGTACGCGGAACAAACTTCCCGGAGCGACTGGAACATCCCTGCAGGATCAGTAGAGGCTTTGGGCGCATTGGGCAGTGAGCGGGACGAACTTCCGGGGTGCGACCAGAACATCCCTGCAGGCATGGCGGAGGCATTGAGGACATTTGGCAGTGTGCGGAGCAAACTTCCAGGATCACTGGAACATCCCCGCAGCCGTGGCAGAGGCATCGGGCACATTCAACAGTGCACAGGATGAACTTCCGGGACTACTGGAACATCCCCCCAAGCGCGGCAGAGGCTTCTAGCGTGTTGGGTAGTGCGCAATCTTCTAGGAGAGACCGGAACATCCCCACGGGCGAGGCAAAGGCTTTGGACGCGTTCAGCAGTGCATGGTACGACCTTCTGGGAGTGACCGAAAAATCCCCCCGGGCTCGGTAGAGGCTTCGGACATGTTCAGCAGTGGTCGGGATGAACTTCTAGGAGTGACCGGAACATACCCAGGGGCATGGCAGAGGCATCGGGCAAATTCGGCAGTGCATAGTACGAACTTCCGTGCATGACCCGAATATCCCTGCAGGGTGTGGCAGCGGTGTCGGACATGTTCAGCAGTGCACGGGACGAACTTCTGGGAGTGACTGGAACATCCCCGCAGGCTCGGCAGAGGCATCGGACGCATTCGCCAGTGCCCGGGACAAACTTCTGGGAGTGACCGTAACATCCCCGTGGGCGTGGTAGAGGCTTCGAGCGCATTGGGCAGTTCCAAGGACAAACTTCCAGGAGCGACCGGAACATACCCGCGGGCGTGGCAGAGGCATCGGCGCGTTCGGCAGGGCATGGGACAAACTTCTGAGATTGACCAGAAAATCCCTGAGGACTGGGCATAGGCGTCAGACGCATTCGGCAGTGCTCGGAACGAACTTCTGGGAGCAACCAGAACATCCCCTGCCAGATTCGCAGAGCGTGAGACAAACTTCTGGGAGCAACTGGAACATCCCAGCTTGTGTGGCAGAGGCTTCGGGCGCGTTCAGCAGTGCATGGGACAAACTTCCGGAAGTGACTGAAACATCCCGCGGGCCCGGCAGAGGCTTCAAGCGCATTGGGCAGTGCATGGTATGAACTTCCAGGAGTGACCGGAACATCCATGCAGGCACAGCAGTGGCCAAATGTGTCCAATGCCACTGCTGCACCTGCAGGGATGTTCGGGTTGCTCCGAAATTTCATGCCGTGCACTGCCGAAACACCTGATGCCACTGTCCCACCCGTGGGGGTGTTCCGGTGGCTCCCGGAAGTTCATCCCAAGCACTGCCAAATGCGTGTGACACCTTCACCAAGCCTGTGGGGATTTTCTGGTTGCTCCCGGAAGCTTGTCCCGTGCACTGCCGTGCCGGCAGGGATTTTCGGTTGCTCCCGAAGTTCATCCCGTGCACTGCCAAATGCGCCTGATGCCTCTGCCGCACCTGCAGGGATTTTTCGGTCGCTCCCAAAAGTTCGTACCGCACACTGCCCAGCGCACCCAAAGCCTCTACCATGCCCGCGGGGACTTTGCAGTCACTCCTGGAAGTTTGTCCCGTGCACTGCCGAATGCACCCAAAGCCTCTAGCACACCCTTAGGGACGTTCCAATCGCTCCCAAAAGTTCGTTCTGTGCACTGCTGATGCACCCGATGCCTCTGCCGCGCCAGTGGGGATGTTCCAGTTGCTCCCAGAAGTTTGTCCCGCGCATTGCCCAATGCGCCCGACACCTCTGCCAAGCCAGCGGGGATCTTACAGTCGCTCCCAGAAGCTCATCCTGCACACTGTAGAACTCGCCGAATGCCACCTCCGCGCCCACAGGGATGATCCGGTCACTCCTGCAAGTTCGTCCCGCGCACTGCCGAACATGCCCGACGCCGCTGCCATGCCCACAGGGATGTTTCGGTCACTCCCGGAAGTTCATCCCGTGCACTGCCGAATGTGCTCAAAGCCTCTGCCGTGCCCTCGGCGATGTTCCGTTCACTCCCAGAAGTTTGTCCCAAGCATTGACGAACGCATCCAACGCTTCTGCTGAGCCCGAGAGGACTTTCCAGTTGCTCCTGAAAGTTCCTCCCGCACACTGCTGAACGTGTCTGATACTGCTGCCGCGCCTGCAGGGATGTTCCGGTCACTCCCGAAGGTTCGTCCCAAGCACTGCCGAATGCATCCTATGCCTCTACCAATCTTGCAGGGATTTTCCTGTCACTCCCGGAAGTTACGCATCCGACGCCTCTACCAAGCCTGCGGGGATTTTCCTGTTGGTCCCGGAAGTTCGTCCGAATCACTGCCGATGGCGTCCAACGCCTCTGCCATGCCTGTGGGGATGTTCCGGTCACTCCCGGAAGTTCATCCGTGACTACCGAATGCACCAGATGATTCAGCTGCCCTGCAGCGATGTTCCAGTCGCTCGACGGAAGTTCATACCATGCACTGCCCAACGCGCCCGAAGCCTCCGCCGCACCCTTAGGGATGTTCCAGGCGCTCCTGGCAGTTTGTCCTGTGCAATGCCGAATGTATCCAGCGGCACTGCCACACCCTGCAGGAATGCTCTAGTTGCCCCCGGAAGTTTGTCCAGCGCACTGATGAACGCGCCCGACCCTCTGCTGTGCCTGCAGGGATGTTCCGGTCACTCTCGTAAGTTCGTCCCGAGCACTACCGGACGCATCTGAAGCATCTGCTGAGCCCGCGGTGCACGCGGGGATTTTCTGATCACTCTCGGAAGTTCATCCCGAGGACTGCCGAACATGTCCGACGTCTCTACCGAGCCTGCTAGGATTTTCCAATCTCAGAAGTTTGTGCCGAGCACTGCCGAATGCACCCTACGCCTCTACCACGCCTGCGGGAATGTTCTGATCGCCGCCGAAAGTTCATCCGGCGCACTGCCGAAACGCCCAACACCTCTGCCGCGCCTGTGGGGATGTTCCGGATGCTCTCAGAAGTTCGTCCCGAGCACTGCCGAATGCATCCGATGCCACTGCTGAGCCTGCAGGGATTTTCCGGTCGCTCTTGGAAGTTCATCCCGTGGACTGCCAAACGTGTCTGACGCCTCTACCATGCCCAAGGGGATTTTCCAGTCTCTCCCGGAAGTTCCTTCCGAGCACTGATGAACGTGTCCGACGCCTCTGCCGCACCCTGGGGATGTTCCGGTCGCTCCCAGAAGTTCGTCCCATGACTGCCGAATGTGCCAGACGATTCAACCGCACCCGCATGGATGTTCTAGTTGCTCCTGGAAGTTCATCCCATGCACTGCCCAATGTGCCCGACACCTGCTGATGTGCCCGCGGGGATGTTTGGGTCGCTCCTGGAAGTTCGTCCAGCGCACTACCCAATGCAACCAACGCTGATGACATGCCCACAGGGATGTCCCGGTCACTCCTGTAAGTTGTCCTTTGCACTACCGATTGAGCCCAATGCCTCTGCTGCGCCCATGGGCATATTCCGGTCGCTCCCGGAAGTTCGTACTGCGCACTACTGAATGCACCTGAAGCCTCTGCCGCGCCCTCAGTGATGTTCCGGTTGCTCCCAGAAGTTCGTCCTGTGGACTGCCAAACGCATCCAATGCTTCTGCCGAGCTTGCGGGAACTTTCCGGCCGCTCCCGGAAGTTTTCCCCCGCACACTGCCAAATGTATCCGACGCAACTGCCTGCCCATGGGGGTGTTCCGGTCGCTCCCAGAAGTTCGTCCCGAGCACTGCAAAACGCGCCCTATGCCTCTGCCAATCTCGCAGGGATTTTCCGGTCACTCCCGGAAGTTCGTCCTGAGCACTGCCGCATGTGTCCGATGCCTCTACCGAGCCCGTGGGGATTTTCCCGTCACTCCTGGAAGTTTGTCCCAAGCACTGCCGATCACGTCCGACGCCTCTGCCACGCCTGTTGGGATGCTCCGGTCGCTCCTGGAAGTTCATCCCGCGCTCTGCCAAACGTGTCCGATGCAGCTGCCGCGCCTGCAGGAATGTGCTGGTCGCTCCCAGAAGTTCGTTCCGTGTACTGCCGAATGTGCCCGATGCCTCTGCCACATCAGCGGGGATGTTCCGGTCGCTCACGGAAGTTCTTTCCGCACACTGCCGAACATGCCCAACGCCGCTGCTGCACCTGTGGGGATGTTCCGGTTGCTCTAGGAAGTTCGTCACACACACTGCCCAATGTGCCCAATGCCGCTGCCGCGCCCGTGGGCATGTTCCAGTCGCTCCCAGAAGTTCATCCCGCGCACTGCCAAACGTGCCCGATGCCTCTGCCATGCCCGCAGGGATGTTCTGGACGCTCTCGTAAGTTCATCCTGCACACTGCCGAATGCATCCGACACTTTTGCCGAGCCCGCTGGGATTTTCCTGCCACTCCCAGAAGTTTGTCCCGCAAACTGCCGAGCATGCCAGACAGCATTGCTGTGCCCATGGGGATGTTCCAGAGGCATCGGGTGCATTCGGTAGTGCACAGGATGAATTTTTGGGAGCGACCGGAACATCCCCGCGGGCTTGGCAGTACCGTCAGGCACATTGGGCAGTGCATGGGACAAACTTCCAGGAGCAACCGAAATTCCCTGCATGCTTGGCAGAGGCATCGGACGCATTCAGCAGTGCTTGGGACAAACTTCCAAGAGCAATTGGAACATCCCTGTGAGCATGCAGAGGTGTCAGGTGCATTTGGCTGTGCGTGGGATGAACTTCTGGGAGTGACCGGAACATCCCCGCAGGCCCGGTAGCGGTGTCGGGCACGTTAAGCAGTGCGTGGGATGAACTTGCGGGAGCAACTGAACTTCCCCACGGGCGTGGCAGAGGCTTTGGGCAGTGCACGGGATGAACTTCTGGTAGCGACCAGAACATCCTCTTGGGCGCGGCAGAGGCATCCGGCGTGTTCACCAGTGCAGGGACAAACTTCCGGGAGCAACTGGAACATCCCCATGGGCGTGGCAGAGGCATGCGGTGGTTTAGGAAGTGCATGGGATGAACTTCTGGGACCGACCTAAACATTCCCAGGGGGCACGGCGGCATCAGACACGTTCAGCAATGTGCTGGACAAACTTCCTGGAGTGACCAGAACATCCCCGCGGGAGCAGAACAGGCTTCAGGCGTGTTGTGCAGTGCGGGAAAGGAACTTCCAGAACAGGCATCAAGCATTTGCAAGTGCGTGGGATGAACTTCTTGGAGTGACCAGAACATCACTGCAGGCACGGCAGTGGTAGGGGTGTGCACGGGATGAACTTTCGGGAGCGACTGAAAAATCCTTGTAGGCTCGACAGAGGCGTTGGATGTGTTCAGCAGTGCTCCAGACGAACTTCCGAGAGCAACCAGAACATCCCTGCAGGCCTGGCAGAATGAACTTCTAGGAGCAACCAGAAAATGCCTGAAGGCTTGGAAGAGGCGTCAGACACATTCTGCAGTGCTCGGGACAAACTTCGGGGAGCAACCAAAACATCCCCGTGGGCACAGCAGAGGCATTGGGCGCATTCGGCCGTGCACGGGATGAGCTTTCAAGAGTGATTGGATCATACCCGCGGGCTTGTCTGAGGCATCAGACAGTTCTCAGGATGAACATACAAGAGCGACTGGAGTGCAACAGAGGCGTCAGGCATGTTCAGCAGTGCACGGGATGAACTTATGGAAGTGACTGGAACATCCCTGCAGGAGCAGCAAAGGCTTCGGGCATGTTGAGCGGCGCTTGGGATCAACTTCCAGGAACAACCGGAACTTTCCCGTGAGTGAGGCAGCAGCGTTGGGTGCATTCTTGTTGAGGACCTTAGGAGGCAAAGGGAGCGTGAGAAAATGTGCGCAAGGCGCTAGGCAGCAAGAGAGGCAGTAACCGACCAGCAAGTGCGCACAACCAGCATGCACGCAGCAAGCAGTGAAGCACGGCCAGGTTCTGACTCAGTCCTAATCAATTGCGAAAATCAAAGCCAAGAAGAAGACCAGCATTGGCAGGACATGTATGAAGCAGTCTGAGCAGGATTACCTTGGCAACATGACCATGCCAAAGAGAAGTCTTGGAGAGGAAGGATGCCACAGCAAGAAGTCTAATTCAAGAAGAAACGGCAAAGAAGAAGTCAGCAGCTCTAGGAAAGAAGATAAGATAAGGACAGAAGGACTTAGTCAAAGTAGGAATTCTAGTCTTAGTAGGAATTCAAGAAAGACTTCATAGGTACGGCAAAGTTTCTAATCATAATTC